>VONZ01003803.1:0-16379 GCA_012976165.1 Labeo catla | reverse complement strand
CAACCTCTAACACATCAAGAAGTGTCGCTCTACATTGCAAATATCATTCCTTTCATGCATGTGAAATATTTTTATTTTGGGTCAGCTTTATTCATGAAACTGCATGAACTAACGTTTTCTGACTGAGAAAAGACGTTTGACAGCATTTCTGAGCAAGCCTTCGTTTCAGGAGCCCCGATGCATAAAAACACTCTTGGCGATCCTAGAAGGCCTTAACTTAGAGATTCATGCACTGAGGCAGTAACTAAATTTGATATGCATTAAACTTCTAACACATCTACAAGTGTCATTCTGCGTTGCAAATAACATTTCTTTCATGCGTTTGAAAATTTTTCGTGTCGTTCAGCTTTATTCATGAAACTGCATAAACTAACTTTTTCAGACTGAGAAAAGACGTTTGACAGCATTTCTGAGCAAGCCTTCGTTTCAGGAGCGAGGATGCATAAAAACACTCTTGGCGATCCTAGAAGGCCTTAACTAAAGCGATTCAAGCACTGAGGCAGTAACTAAATTTGATATGCATAAAACTTCTAACACATCAAGAATTGTATTTCTGCATTGCAAATAACATTCCTTTCATGCATTTGATTTTTTTTTTAATGTGGATCAGCTTTATTCGTGAAACGGCATGAACTTATGTTTTCTGACTGAGATAAGACGTTTGAGAGCATTTCTGAGCGAGGTTTCGATTTACGAGTCAGGATGCATAAAATCACTAATGGCGTTCCTAGAAGGCCTTAACTAAGCGTTTCATACACTGAGGCTCTAATTAAATTACAGATGCAAAAAACCTCTAACACATCAAGAAGTGTCGTTCTACATTGCAAATATCATTCCTTTCATGCATGTGAAATATTTTTATTTTGGGTCAGCTTTATTCATGAAACTGCATGAACTAACATTTTCTGACTGAGAAAAGACGTTTGACAGCATTTCTGAGCAAGCCTTCGCTTCAGGAGCCCCGATGCATAAAAACACTCTTGGCGATCCTAGAAGGCCTTAACTAAAGCGATTCATGCACTGAGGCAGTAACTAAATTTGATATGCATAAAACTTCTAACACATCTACAAGTGTCATTCTGCGTTGCACATAACATTTCTTTCATGCGTTTGAAAATTTTTCGTGTGAATCAGCTTTATTCATGAAACTGCATAAACTAACGTTTTCAGACTGAGAAAAGACGTTTGACAGCATTTCTGAGCAAGCCTTCGTTTCAGGAGCCCCGATGCATAAAAACACTCTTGGCGATCCTATAAGGCCTTAACTAAAGCGATTCATGCACTGAGGCAGTAACTAAATTTGATATGCATAAAACTTCTAACACATCAAGAATTGTATTTCTGCATTGCAAATAACATTCCTTTCATGCATTTGATTTTTTTTTTAATGTGGATCAGCTTTATTCATGAAACTGCATGAACAAACGTTTTCTGACTGAGAAAAGACGTTTGACAGCATTTCTGAGCGAGCTTTCGATTTACGAGTCAGGATGCATAAAATCACTATTGGCGTTCCTAGAAGGCCCTAACTAAGCGTTTCATACACTGAGGCTCTAATTAAATTACAGATGCAAACAACCTCTAACACATCAAGAAGTGTCGTTCTACATTGCAAATATTATTCCTTTCATGCATGTGAAATATTTTTATTTTGGGTCAGCTTTATTCATGAAACTGCATGAACTAACGTTTTCTGACTGAGAAAAGACGTTTGACAGCATTTCTGTGCAAGCCTTCGTTTCAGGAGCGAGGATGCATAAAAACACTCTTGGCGATCCTATAAGGCCTTAACTTAGAGATTCATGCACTGAGGCAGTAACTAAATTTGATATGCATTAAACTTCTAACACATCTACAAGTGTCATTCTGCGTTGCAAATAACATTTCTTTCATGCGTTTGAAAATTTTTCTTGTGGATCAGCTTTATTCATGAAACTGCATAAACTAACTTTTTCAGACTGAGAAAAGACGTTTGATAGTATTTCTGAGCAAGCCTTCGTTTCAGGAGCGAGGATGCATAAAAACACTCTTGGCGATCCTAGAAGGCCTTAACTAAAGCGATTCATGCACTGAGGCAGTAACCAAATTTGATATGCATAAAACTTCTAACACATCAAGAATTGTATTTCTGCATTGCAAATAACATTCCTTTCATGCATTTGATTTTTTTTTAATGTGGATCAGCTTTATTCATGAAACTGCATGAACTTACGTTTTCTGACTGAGAAAAGACGTTTGAGAGCATTTCTGAGCGAGCTTTCGATTTACGAGTCAGGATGCATAAAATCACTATTGGCGTTCCTAGAAGGCCTTAACTAAGCGTTTCATACACTGAGGCTCTAATTAAATTACAGATGTAAACAACCTCTAACACATCAAGAAGTGTCGTTCTACATTGCAAATATTATTCCTTTCATGCATGTGAAATATTTTTATTGTGGGTCAGCTTTATTCATGAAACTGCATGAACTAACGTTTTCTGACTGAGAAAAGACGTTTGACAGCATTTCTGAGCAAGCCTTAGTTTCAAAAGCCCCGATGCATAAAAACACTCTTGGCGATCCTAGTAGGCCTTAACTAAACGATTTATGCACTGAGGCTCTAACTAAATTTGATATGCATTAAACTTTTAACACATCTACAAGTGTCATTCTGCGTTGCAAATAACATTTTCTATGCTTTGAAAAATTTTTCGTAGGATCAGCTTTATTCATGAAACTGCATAAACTAACTTTTCAGACTGAGAAAAAGACGCTTTACATTTCTGAGCAAGCCTCGTTTTAGGAGCGAGGGACGCATAAAACACTCTTTACGCATCCTAGAAGGTCTTAACTAAAGCCATTCATGCACTGAGGCCCTACCTAAATTTGATATGTATAAAAATTCTAACACATCAAGATTTGTTTTTCTGCATTGTAAATAACATTGCTTTAATGTATGTGAAATATTTTTAATGTGGGTCGGCTTTATTCATGAAACTTCATGCACTAGCGTTTTCTGATTGAGAGAAGACATTTTAGAGCGTTTCTGAGCGAAGCCATTTACGAAGTCAGATGCATAAAATCACCACATGCCTCCTGAAGGTCTTTAACTAAGCCTACACTGAGGCTCTACCTTAAATTACAGATAAACAACCCTAACACCAAGACGGTCGCTCTAATACTGCGTAAATATCATTCTTCTATGCATGTGAAATATTTTTATTTTGGGTCAGCTTCTTTATTCATGAAACTGCATGAACTAACGCTTCTGGACTGAGAAAAGACGCTTACTACAGTTCTTCCTATGCAAAGCCTCTCGCTTCTGCAGCCCTGCCCTCATGAATCCCAAAGGCCTAACTAAAACGACAAGCACTGGAGGCTCTAACTAAATTTTGATATGCATTAAACTTCAACACATCTACAAGTGTCATTCTGCGTTGCAAATAACATTTCTTTCATGCGTTTGAAAATTTTTCGTGTGGATCAGCTTTATTCATGAAACTGCATAAACTAACTGTTTCAGACTGAGAAAAGACGTTTGACAGCATTTCTGAGCAAGCCTTCGTTTCAGGAGCGAGGATGCATAAAAACACTCTTGGCGATCCTAGAAGGCCTTAACTAAAGCGATTCATGCACTGAGGCAGTAACTAAATTTCATATGCATAAAACTTCTAACACATCAAGAATTGTATTTCTGCATTGCAAATAACATTCCTTTCATGCATTTGATTTTTTTTTAATGTGGATCAGCTTTATTCATGAAACTGCATGAACTTACGTTTTCTGACTGAGAAAAGACGTTTGAGAGCATTTCCGAGCGAGCTTTCGATTTACGAGTCAGGATGCATAAAAGCACTATTGACGTTCCTAGAAGGCCTTAACTAAGCGTTTCATACACTGAGGCTCTAATTAAATTACAGATGCAATCAACCTCTAACACATCAAGAAGTGTCGCTCTACATTGCAAATATCATTCCTTTCATGCATGTGAAATATTTTTATTTTGGGTCAGCTTTATTCATGAAACTGCATGAAGTAACGTTTTCTGACTGAGAAAAGACGTTTGACAGCATTTCTGAGCAAGCCTTCGTTTCAGGAGCCCCGATGCATAAAAACACTCTTGGCGATCCTAGTAGGCCTTAACTAAACGATTTAAGCACTGAGGCTCTAACTAAATTTGATATGCATTAAACTTCTAACATATCTACAAGTGTCATTCTGCGTTGCACATAACATTTCTTTCATGCGTTTGAAAATTTTTCGTGTGGATCAGCTTTATTCATGAAACTGCATAAACTAACGTTTTCTGACTGAGAAAAGACGTTTGACAGCTTTTCTGAGCAAGCCTTCGTTTCAGGAGCCCCGATGCATAAAAACACTCTTGGCGATCCTAGAAGGCCTTAACTAAAGCGATTCATGCACTGAGGCAGTAACTAAATTTGATGTGCATAACACTTCTTACACATCAAGAATTGTATTTCTGCATTGCAAATAACATTTCTTTCATGCGTTTGAAAATTTTTTGTGTGGATCAACTTTATTCATGAAACAGCATTAACGTTGTCAGACTGAGAAAAGACGTTTGACAGCATTTCTGAGCAAGCCTTCGTTTCAGGAGCTCCGATGCATAAAAACACTCTTGGCGATCCTACAAGGCCTTAACTAAAGCGATTCATGCACTGAGGCAGTAACTAAATTTGATGTGCATAACACTTCTTACACATCAAGAATTGTATTTCTGCATTGCAAATAACATTTCTTTCATGCGTTTGAAAATTTTTTGTGTGGATCAACTTTATTCATGAAACAGCATTAACGTTGTCAGACTGAGAAAAGACGTTTGACAGCATTTCTGAGCAAGCCTTCGTTTCAGGAGCTCCGATGCATAAAAACACTCTTGGCGATCCTACAAGGCCTTAACTAAAGCGATTCATGCACTGAGGCAGTAACTAAATTTGATGTGCATAACACTTCTTACACATCAAGAATTGTATTTCTGCATTGCAAATAACATTCCTTTCATGCATTTGATTTTTTTTTAATGTGGATCAGCTTTATTCATGAAACTGCATGAACTAACGGTTTCTGACTGAGAAAAGACGTTTGACAGCATTTCTGAGCAAGCCTTCGTTTCAGGAGCCCCGATGCATAAAAACACTCTTGGCGATCCTAGAAGGCCTTAACTAAAGCGATTCATGCACTGAGGCAGTAACTAAATTTGATATGCATAAAACTTCTAACACGTCAAGAATTGTATTTCTGCATTGCAAATAACATTCCTTTCATGCATTTGATTTTTTTTTTTATGTGGATCAGCTTTATTCGTGAAACGGCATGAACTTACGTTTTCTGACTGAGAAAAGACGTTTGAGAGAATTTCTGAGCGAGCTTTCGATTTACGAGTCAGGATGCATAAAATCACTACTGGCGTTCCTAGAAAGCCTTAACTAAGCGTTTCATACACTGAGGCTCTAATTAAATTACAGATGCAAACAACCTCTAACACATCAAGAAGTGTCGTTCTACATTGCAAATATTATTCCTTTCATGCATGTGAAATATTTTTATTTTGGGTCAGCTTTATTCATGAAACTGCATGAACTAACGTTTTCTGACTGAGAAAAGACTTTTGACAGCATTTCTGAGCAAGCCTTCGTTTCAGGAGCCCCGATGCATAAAAACACTCTTGGCGATCCTATAAGGCCTTAACTTAGAGATTCATGCACTGAGGCAGTAACTAAATTTGATATGCATTAAACTTCTAACACATCTACAAGTGTCATTCTGCGTTGCAAATAACATTTGTTTCATGCGTTTGAAAATTTTTCGTGTGGTTCAGCTTTATTCATGAAACTGCATAAACTAACTTTTTCTGACTGAGAAAAGACGTTTGACAGCATTTCTGAGCAAGCCTTCGTTTCAGGAGCGAGGATGCATAAAAACAATCTTGGCGATCCTAGAAGGCCTTAACTAAAGCGATTCATGCCCTGAGGCAGTAACTAAATTTCATATGCATAAAACTTCTAACACATCAGGAATTGTATTTCTGCATTGCAAATAACATTCCTTTCATGCATTTGATTTTTTTAATGTGGATCAGCTTTATTTATGAAACTGCATGAACATACGTTTTCTGACTGAGAAAAGACGTTTGAGAGCATTTCTGAGCGAGCTTTCGATTTACGAGTCAGGATGCATAAAATCACTATTGGCGTACCTAGAAAGCCTTAACTAAGCGTTTCATACACTGAGGCTCTAATTAAATTACAGATGCAAACAACCTCTAACACCAAGACGTGTCGTTCTACATTGCAAATATCATTCCTTTTATGCATGTGAAATATTTTTATTTTGGGTCAGCTTTATTCATGAAACTGCATGAACTAACGTTTTCTGACTGAGAAAAGACGTTTGACAGCATTTCTGAGCAAGCCTTCGTTTCAGGAGCCCCGATGCATAAAAACACTCTTGGCGATCCTATAAGGCCTTAACTTAGAGATTCATGCACTGAGGCAGTAACTAAATTCGATATGCATTAAACTTCTAACACATCTACAAGTGTCATTCTGCGTTGCAAATAACATTTCTTTCATGCGTTTGAAAATTTTTCGTGTGGATCAGCTTTATTCATGAAACTGCATAAACTAACTTTTTCAGACTGAGAAAAGACGTTTGACAGCATTTCTGAGCAAGCCTTCGTTTCAGGAGCCCCGATGCATAAAAACACTCTTGGCGATCCTAGTAGGCCTTAACTAAACGATTTAAGCACTGAGGCTCTAACTAAATTTGATATGCATTAAACTTCTAACACATCTACAAGTGTCATTCTGCGTTGTACATAACATTTCTTTCATGCGTTTGAAAATTTTTCGTGTGGATCAGCTTTATTCATGAAACTGCATAAACTAACGTTTTCAGACTGAGAAAAGACGTTTGACAGCATGTCTGAGCAAGCCTTCGTTTCAGGAGCGAGGATGCATAAAAACACTCTTGGCGATCCTAGAAGGCCTTAACTAAAGCGATTCATGCACTGAGGCAGTAACTAAATTTGATATGCATAAAACTTCTAACACATCAAGAATTGTATTTCTGCATTGCATAATAACATTCCTTTCATGCATTTGATTTTTTTTTAATGTGGATCAGCTTTATTCATGAAACTGCATGAACTTACGTTTTCTGACTGAGAAAAGACGTTTGAGAGCATTTCTGAGCGAGCTTTCGATTTACCAGTCAGGATGCATAAAATCACTAATGGCGTTCCTAGAAGGCCTTAACTAAGCGTTTCATACACTGAGGCTCTAATTAAATTACAGATGCAAACAACCTCTAACACATCAAGAAGTGTCGTTCTACATTGCAAATATCATTCCTTTTATGCATGTGAAATATTTTTATTTTGGGTCAGCTTTATTCATGAAACTGCATGAACTAACGTTTTCTGACTGAGAAAAGACGTTTGACAGCATTTCTGAGCAAGCCTTCGTTTCAGGAGCCCCGATGCATAAAAACACTCTTGGCGATCCTAGAAGGCCTTAACTTAGAGATTCATGCACTGAGGCAGTAACTAAATTTGATATGCATTAAACTTCTAACACATCTACAAGTGTCATTCTGTGTTGCAAATAACATTTCTTTCATGCGTTTGAAAATTTTTCGTGTGGATCAGCTTTATTCATGAAACTGCATAAACTAACGTTTTCAGACTGAGAAAAGACGTTTGACAGCATTTCTGCGCAAGCCTTCGTTTCAGGAGCGAGGATGCATAAAAACACTCTTGGCGATCCTAGAAGGCCTTAACTAAAGCGATTCATGCACTGAGGCAGTAACTAAATTTGATATGCATAAAACTTCTAACACATCAAGAATTCTATTTCTGCATTGCAAATAACATTCCTTTCATGCATTTGATTTTTTTTTAATGTGCATCAGCTTCATTCATGAAACTGCATGAACTTACGTTTTCTGACTGAGAAAAGACGTTTGAGAGCATTTCTGAGCGAGCTTTCGATTTACGAGTCAGGATGCATAAAATCACTATTGGCGTTCCTAGAAGGCCTTAACTAAGCGTTTCATACACTGAGGCTCTAATTAAATTACAGATGCAAACAAACTCTAACACATCAAGAAGTGTCGTTCTACATTGCAAATATTATTCCCTTCATGCATGTGAAATATTTTTTATTTTGGGTCAGCTTTATTCATGAAACTGCATGAACTACCGTTTTCTGACTGAGAAAAGACGTTTGACAGCATTTCTGAGCAAGCCTTCGTTTCAGGAGCCCCGATGCATAAAAACACTCTTGGCGATCCTAGAAGGCCTGAACTTAGAGATTCATGCACTGAGGCAGTAACTAAATTTGATATGCATTAAACTTCTAACACATCTTACAAGTGTCATTCTGCGTTGCAAATAACATTTCTTTCATGCGTTTGAAAATTTGTCGTGTGGATCAGCTTTATTCATGAAACTGCATTAACTAACTTTATTCATGAAACTGCATAAAAGACGTTTGACAGCATTTCTGAGCAAGCCTTCGTTTCAGGAGCCAGGATGCATAAAAACACTCTTGGCGATCCTATAAGGCCTTAACTTAGAGATTCATGCACTGAGGCAGTAACTAAATTTGATATGCATTAAACTTCTAACACATCAAGAATTGTATTTCTGCATTGCAAATAACATTCCTTTCATGCATTTGATTTTTTTTTTAATGTGGATCAGCTTTATTCGTGAAACGGCATGAACTTACGTTTTCTGACTGAGAAAAGACGTTTGACAGCATTTCTGAGCAAGCCTTCGTTTCAGGAGCCCCGATGCATAAAAACACTCTTGGCGATCCTATAAGGCCTTAACTTAGAGATTCATGCACTGAGGCAGTAACTAAATTTGATATGCATTAAACTTCTAACACATGTACAAGTGTCATTCTGCGTTGCAAATAACATTTCTTTCATGCGTTTGAAAATTTTTCGTGTGGATCAGCTTTATTCATGAAACTGCATAAACTAACTTTTTCAGATTGAGAAAAGACGTTTGACAGCATTTCTGAGCAAGCCTTCGTTTCAGGAGCGAGGATGCATAAAAACACTCTTGGCGATCCTAGAAGGCCTTAACTAAAGCGATTCATGCACTGAGGCAGTAACTAAATTTGATATGCATAAAACTTCTAACACGTCAAGAATTGTATTTCTGCATTGCAAATAACATTCCTTTCATGCATTTGATTTTTTTTTTTATGTGGATCAGCTTTATTCGTGAAACGGCATGAACTTACGTTTTCTGACTGAGAAAAGACGTTTGAGAGAATTTCTGAGCGAGCTTTCGATTTACGAGTCAGGATGCATAAAATCACTACTGGCGTTCCTAGAAAGCCTTAACTAAGCGTTTCATACACTGAGGCTCTAATTAAATTACAGATGCAAACAACCTCTAACACATCAAGAAGTGTCGTTCTACATTGCAAATATTATTCCTTTCATGCATGTGAAATATTTTTATTTTGGGTCAGCTTTATTCATGAAACTGCATGAACTAACGTTTTCTGACTGAGAAAAGACGTTTGACAGCATTTCTGAGCAAGCCTTCGTTTCAGGAGCCAGGATGCATAAAAACACTCTTGGCGATCCTATAAGGCCTTAACTTAGAGATTCATGCACTGAGGCAGTAACTAAATTTGATATGCATTAAACTTCTAACACATCTACAAGTGTCATTCTGCGTTGCAAATAACATTTCTTTCATGCGTTTGAAAATTTTTCGTGTGGTCAGCTTTATTCATGAAACTGCATGAACTAACTTTTCTGACTGAGAAAAGACGTTTGACAGCATTTCTGAGCAAGCCTTCGTTTCAGGAGCCCCGATGCATAAAAACACTCTTGGCGATCCTAGAAGGCCTTAACTAAAGCGATTCATGCACTGAGGCAGTAACTAAATTTGATATGCATAAAACTTCTAACACATCAAGAATTGTATTTCTGCATTGCAAATAACATTCCTTTCATGCATTTGATTTTTTTTTTAATGTGGATCAGCTTTATTCATGAAACTGCATGAACAAACGTTTTCTGACTGAGAAAAGACGTTTGACAGCATTTCTGAGCGAGCTTTCGATTTACGAGTCAGGATGCATAAAATCACTATTGGCGTTCCTAGAAGGCCCTAACTAAGCGTTTCATACACTGAGGCTCCAATTAAATTACAGATGCAAACAACCTCTAACACATCAAGAAGTGTCGTTCTACATTGCAAATATCATTCCTTTCATGCATGTGAAATATTTTTATTTTGGGTCAGCTTTATTCATGAAACTGCATGAACTAACGTTTTCTGACTGAGAAAAGACGTTTGACAGCATTTCTGAGCAAGCCTTCTTTTCAGGAGCCCCGATGCATAAAAACACTCTTGGCGATCCTAGAAGGCCTTAACTAAAGCGATTCATGCACTGAGGCAGTAACTAAATTTGATATGCATAAAACTTCTAACACATCAAGAATTGTATTTCTGCATTGCAAATAACATTCCTTTCATGCATTTGATTTTTTTTTAATGTGCATCAGCTTTATTCGTGAAACGGCATGAACTTACGTTTTCTGACTGAGAAAAGACGTTTGAGAGCATTTCTGAGCGAGCTTTCGATTTACGAGTCAGGATGCATAAAATCACTAATGGTGTTCCTAGAAGGCCTTAACTAAGCGTTTCATACACTGAGGGTCTAATTAAATTACAGATGCAAACAACCTCTAACACATCAAGAAGTGTCGTTCTACATTGCAAATATCATTCCTTTCATGCATGTGAAATATTTTTATTTTGGGTCAGCTTTATTCATGAAACTGCATGAACTAACGTTTTCTGACTGAGAAAAGACGTTTGACAGCATTTCTGAGCAAGCCTTCGTTTCAGGAGCGAGGATGCATAAAAACACTCTTGGCAATCCTATAAGGCCTTAACTTAGAGATTCATGCACTGAGGCAGTAACCAAATTTGATATGCATAAAACTTCTAACACATCAAGAATTGTATTTCTGCATTGCAAATAACATTCCTTTCATGCATTTGATTTTTTTTTAATGTGGATCAGCTTTATTCATGAAACTGCATAAACTAACGTTTTCAGACTGAGAAAAGACGTTTGACAGCATTTCTGAGCAAGCCTTCGTTTCAGGAGCGAGGATGCATAAAAACACTCTTGGCGATCCTAGAAGGCCTTAACTAAAGCGATTCATGCACTGAGGCAGTAACTAAACTTGATATGCATAAAACTTCTAACACATCAAGAATTGTATTTCTGCATTGCAAATAACATTCCTTTCATGCATTTGATTTTTTTTTTAATGTGGATCAGCTTCATTCGTGAAACGGCATGAACTTACGTTTTCTGACTGAGAAAAGACGTTTGAGAGCATTTCTGAGCGAGCTTTCGATTTACGAGTCAGGATGCATAAAATCACTAAAGGCGTTCCTAGAAGGCCTTAACTAAGCGTTTCATACACTGAGGCTCTAATTAAATTACAGATGCAAACAACCTCTAACACATCAAGAAGTGTCGTTCTACATTGCAAATATCATTCCTTTCATGCATGTGAAATATTTTTATTTTGGGTCAGCTTCATTCATGAAACTGCATGAACTAACGTTTTCTGACTGAGAAAAGACGTTTGACAGCATTTCTGAGCAAGCCTTCGTTTCAGGAGCCCCGATGTATAAAAACACTCTTGGCGATCCTAGAAGGCCTTAACTAAAGCGATTCATGCACTGAGGCAGTAACTAAATTTGATATGCATAAAACTTCTAACACATCAAGAATTGTATTTCTGCATTGCAAATAACATTCCTTTCATGCATTTGATTTTTTTTTAATGTGCATCAGCTTCATTCATGAAACTGCATGAACTTACGTTTTGTGACTGAGAAAAGACGTTTGAGAGCATTTCTGAGCGAGCTTTCGATTTACGAGTCAGGATGCATAAAATCACTACTGGCGTTCCTAGAAGGCCTTAACTAAGCGTCTCATACACCTAGGCTCTAATTAAATTACAGATGCAAACAACCTCCTAGCATCAGGGGAAGTGTAATGCGTTCTACATTGCAAATATCATTCCTTTCGCTGATATTTTTATTTTTAGGTCAGCTTCATTCATGAAGAACTGCATGAACTAACGTTTTCTGACTGAAAAGTCGTTTGGCTTAGCATTTCTAGGCAAACCCGTTTCAGGGGTGAGGAATGCATAAAACACTCTTAGCGTCTAAGGCCTTAGAGATTGTATGCACTGGGGCAGTAGCCTTCGGTGATATGCATTAAACTTCCTAACACGAAGTGTCATTCGTTGCAAATAACATGCATCTTTCATGCGTTTGAAAGTTTTACCGTGTGGATCAACATTCATGAAACTGCATGAACTTCGCGTTTTCTGACTGAGAAAAGGCGTTTGACAGCATTTCTGAGCAAACCTTCTCGTTTCAGAGACTGATGGCCATAAAAACACTCTTGGCGATCCCTAGAGGTATAACTAAAAGCGGTGTTCATGCACTGAGGCAGTAACTAAATTTGATGTGCATAACACTTCTTACACATCAAGAATTGTATTTCTGCATTGCAAATAACATTTCTTTCATGCGTTTGAAAATTTTTTGTGTGGATCAACTTTATTCATGAAACAGCATTAACGTTGTCAGACTGAGAAAAGACGTTTGACAGCATTTCTGAGCAAGCCTTCGTTTCAGGAGCGAGGATGCATAAAAACACTCTTGGCGATCCTAGAAGGCCTTAACTAAAGCGATTCATGCACTGAGGCAGTAACTAAATTTGATATGCATAAAACTTCTAACACATCAAGAATTGTATTTCTGCATTGCAAATAACATTCCTTTCATGCATTTGATTTTTTTTTAATGTGGATCAGCTTTATTCATGAAACTGCATGAACTTACGTTTTCTGACTGAGAAAAGACGTTTGAGAGCATTTCCGAGCGAGCTTTCGATTTACGAGTCAGGATGCATAAAAGCACTATTGGCGTCCCTAGAAGGCCTTAACTAAGCGTTTCATACACTGAGGCTCTAATTAAATTACAGATGCAATCAACCTCTAACACATCAAGAAGTGTCGTTCTACATTGGAAATATCATTCCTTTCATGCATGTGAAATATTTTTATTTTGGGTCAGCTTTATTCATGAAACTGCATGAACTAACGTTTTCTGACTGAGAAAAGACGTTTGACAGCATTTCTGAGCAAGCCTTAGTTTCAGAAGCCCCGATGCATAAAAACACTCTTGGCGATCCTAGTAGGCCTTAACTAAACGATTTATGCACTGAGGCTCTAACTAAATTTGATATGCATTAAACTTCTAACACATCTACAAGTGTCATTCTGCGTTGCAAATAACATTTCTTTCATGCGTTTGAAAATTTTTCTTGTGGATCACCTTTATTCATGAAACTGCATAAACTAACTTTTTCAGACTGAGAAAAGACGTTTGATAGTATTTCTGAGCAAGCCTTCGTTTCAGGAGCGAGGATGCATAAAAACACTCTTGGCGATCCTAGAGGAGAATAACTAAAGCGATTCATGCACTAGAGCTGAAGTAACTAAATTTGATATGCATAAAACTTCTAACATCAAAGATTGTATTTCTGCATGCATAATAACATTCCTTTCAATACATTTGATTTTTAATGTGGATCCAACTTTTACATTCGCTGAAACTACCATGAGCTACGTTTTCTGACTGAAGAGCGTTTGAAATTTGGCGAGGCTTTCGATTCTGAGGAGTCAGGATGCATAAAACACTATTAAGGAAGTTCCACAAGAGGCCTTACTTAAAAGCGTTTCATACACTGGGGCTCTAATTAAAATTACAGATGCAATCAACCTCCCAACACATCAAAAGTGTAGGCTCCCACATTGCAAAATATCATTCCTTTCATGCGTAATGGAAATATTTTTATTTTTGGGTCGAAGCTTTATTCATGTGAAACTGCATGAACTAACGTTTCCTGACTGAAAGAAGCGTTTGTCAAAGCGACTCTGAGCAAACCGTTCAGGGCGAGGATGCATACAAAACAATCTTGAAAGCGATCCTAGAGGCCCAGCTAGCTGGCGATTCATGCACTGAGGCAGTAACTAAATTTGATATGCATAAAACTTCTAACACATCAAGAATTGTATTTCTGCATTGCAAATAACATTCCTTTCGTGCAGTTGATTTTTTTTTTAATGTGGATCAGCTTTATTCGTGAAACGGCATGAACTTACGTTTTCTGACTGAGAAAAGGCGTTTGAGAGCATTTCTGAGCGAGCTTTCGATTTACGAGTCAGGATGCATAAAATCACTATTGGCGTTCCTAGAAGGCCTTAACTAAGCGTTTCATACACTGAGGCTCTAATTAAATTACAGATGCAAACAACCTCTAACACATCAAGAAGCGTCGTTCTACATTGCAAATATTATTCCTTTCATGCATGTGAAATATTTTTATTTTGGGTCAGCTTTATTCATGAAACTGCATGAACTAACGTTTTCTGACTGAGAAAAGACGTTTGACAGCATTTCTGAGCAAGCCTTCGTTTCAGGAGCCCCGATGCATAAAAACACTCTTGGCGATCCTATAAGGCCTTAACTAAAGCGATTCATGCACTGAGGCAGTAACTAAATTTGATATGCATTAAACTTCTAACACATCAAGAATTGTATTTCTGCATTGCAAAAAACATTCCTTTCATGCATTTGATTTTTTTTTTAATGTGGATCAGCTTTATTCATGAAACGGCATGAACTAACGTTTTCTGACTGAGAAAAGACGTTTGACAGCATTTCTGAGCAAGCCTTAGTTTCAGAAGCCCCGATGCATAAAAACACTCTTGGCGATCCTAGTAGGCCTTAACTAAACGATTTATGCACTGAGGCTCTAACTAAATTTGATATGCATTAAACTTCTAACACATCTACAAGTGTCATTCTGTGTTGCAAATAACATTTCTTTCATGCGTTTGAAAATTTTTCGTGTGGATCAGCTTTATTCATGAAACTGCATAAACTAACGTTTTCAGACTGAGAAAAGACGTTTGACAGCATTTCTGAGCAAGCCTTCGTTTCAGGAGCGAGGATACATAAAAACACTCTTGGCGATCCTAGAAGGCCTTAACTAAAGCGATTCATGCACTGAGGCAGTAACTAAATTTGATATGCATAAAACTTCTAACACATCAAGAATTGTATTTCTGCATTGCAAATAACATTCCTTTCATGCATTTGATTTTTTTTTAATGTGGATCAGCTTTATTCATGAAACTGCATGAACTTACGTTTTCTGACTGAGAAAAGACGTTTGAGAGCATTTCCGAGCGAGCTTTCGATTTACGAGTCAGGATGCATAAAAGCACTATTGACGTTCCTAGAAGGCCGTAACTAAGCGTTTCATACACTGAGGCTCTAATTAAATTACAGATGCAAACAACCTCTAACACATCAAGAAGTGTCGTTCTACATTGCAAATATCATTCCTTTCATGCATGTGAAATATTTTTATTTTGGGTCAGCTTTATTCATGAAACTGCATGAACTAACGTTTTCTGACTGAGAAAAGACGTTTGACAGCATTTCTGAGCAAGCCTTCGTTTCAGGAGCGACGATGCATAAAAACACTCTTGGCGATCCTAGAAGGCCTTAACTAAAGCGATTCATGCACTGAGGCAGTAACTAAATTTGATATGCATAAAACTTCTAACACATCAAGAATTGTATTTCTGCATTGCAAATAACATTCCTTTCATGCATTTGATTTTTTTTTAATGTGGATCAGCTTTATTCATGAAACTGCATGAACAAACGTTTTCTGACTGAGAAAAGACGTTTGACAGCATTTCTGAGCGAGCTTTCGATTTACGAGTCAGGATGCATAAAATCACTATTGGCGTTCCTAGAAGGCCCTAACTAAGCGTTTCATACACTGAGGCTCTAATTAAATTACAGATGCAAACAACCTCTAACACATCAAGAAGTGTCGTTCTACATTGCAAATATCATTCCTTTTATGCATGTGAAATATTTTTATTTTGGGTCAGCTTTATTCATGAAACTGCATGAACTAACGTTTTCTGACTGAGAAAAGACGTTTGACAGCATTTCTGAGTAAGCCTTCGTTTCAGGAGCGAGGATGCATAAAAACAATCTTGGCGATCCTAGAAGGCCTTAACTAAAGCGATTCATGCACTGAGGCAGTAACTAAATTTGATATGCATAAAACTTCTAACACATCAAGAATTGTATTTCTGCATTGCAAATAACATTCCTTTCATGCATTTGATTTTTTTTTTAATGTGGATCAGCTTTATTCGTGAAACGGCATGAACTTATGTTTTCTGACTGAGATAAGACGTTTGAGAGCATTTCTG
>VONZ01003802.1:0-16381 GCA_012976165.1 Labeo catla | reverse complement strand
CCCCCAAAACACAAACACATAACAACACTTATCTAACCCACACACGCACACATATAATATATATAAATATATATGTAAATTTGTTGTTAGCTAAGTAATAACGTGTCTATGTGAAGTTTAAAACACATACTAAGCGTGCCAACCTTTTGTTTGTGTACATGAACGTAACGACGCACACATTCTTAAAAGTTGTCAATGTTTTTAGTTATGGTTTGTGACGTTGCACTTGGATGTGGGTGGGGTTGGATGTCCACCGCAGGCTGCAGCGAGACGTTCCTCAGTAGACCGCGGCAAAGGACTCCCTCTCGTGATGTCATATGATGCGATATTTAAAAAAACGCTCTTTGAGAACTGTCAAGGAAACTTGTATTTTGTATTTTCATACAAGGATATATATTTATTTGGAAAAAAAAATTACCTGCAATATGCACTTTAAAGGTCACCTATTGCACAGCTTTCTGGAGGTTTGTTTTAGCTGTTGATGTCCTTAAAAATATATATTTGCGGTATAAGTGCCAAAAACCATCTCAATATATTTTTACAGCTCCTCTCCTAGGAGCTCTGCCAAGAACAGGTCGATTTTGGCCCATCTATTTAATATTCATGAGCCTCTCTTCTGATTGGCCTGTTGATTTTTGAGTGACGCACGGCCAGGCCACCCACAGGTAACTAGGGTCATGTATGCTGTAGCTTGCTGTGGCTTAGTGATACTCAACAGGATGTTTCAGAATGGTAATTATTTTTTTTTTACCGAATGCATTAAGTTACGTAACTATTGCTTTAGTAAAGCCCCTTTCACACTGCACGAAAATTGCCGGAAAGTTGCCAGAGTGCCTTCTGTGTGAATGCAAACATGATCTGGGGATGATCCTGGATTGGGAACCTAGTAACATTGCTGGGGTCAGTTCTAGAACAGCAGCTGTCTTTTGCCGATGTCATAATTTTGCTCTGAGGGGGAAAGGCGATGAGAAAAATAAGCACACGGATGTAACTTATCATCTTGAGGGGACCTTTGGGAGAGAACTACTCCGACCCCCACCTCTGAAGCATCCACCTCTACCACAAATTGTAGCGCTTTTCTTGAGTCAGGTACCGGTCAATCAGAAACGGCTCTCACCTTCGCAGGGTCCATGCGAATCCCCTCCGCTGAGATGATGGGCCCCAAGAACGAAACCGACTGCGCATAAAAAGTGCACTTCTCCGACTTCATAAACAATTAATTCTCTAGCAGCCGCTGAAGCACTCGTCTGATGTGCTGAACTTGCACCTGAAAAGAACGAGAAAAAAATTAAATATCATCTAGGTACACAAAAACAAAATCATTAATCATGTCCCTAAGCACATCGTTGACAAGCGTTTGAAAGACAGCTGGGGCGTTGACCAACCTAAAGGGTAGAACCAAATATTCAAAGTGCCCAGTAGGTATATTAAAAACTGTCTTCCATTCGTCTCCCTCCCTTATCTGGACAATATGATAAGCATTGCGTAGGTCCAATTTTGTGAAGAACTTTGCGCCCCCCAAGACCTCGAAGGCCGTAGACATCAAAGGCAGGGGGTACCGGTTCTTAATAGTGATGTCATTCAGCCCCCGATAGTCAATACAAGGATGCAAAGAGCTATCCTTCTTCACGAAAAAGAAACCCACACCTGCTGGAGAAGAAGAAAGATGAATCAGACCTGCTGCCAGAGACAAATCATGGGAAATAGCAGGGACTCGGGATAAATCCGCTTCCTCCTCCTGCAACACAGAAGAAACAGAAGCAGGAGACAATGCAGAAATAAAGCAAACAGCATGACAACGAGAACTCCAGGACAAAATAGTATTATCTGCCCTGTTTATGTGCAGATTATGAAGTGAGAGCCATGGATGACCCAACACAATAGATACAGAAGATGAATTAAACAAATAAAATGCTAACTCCTCTCTGTGATTCACACTCACCGGGCCAGTAATGTGGGTGACAGTCATTAACTCATGTCTGTTAAGTGAGTGAGCTGTAAGTGGAGAGGGAAGATCAAATATAGGAAGACCTTGTTGGTGAGCCCAGGTTGAGTCCTAAATCAACGAGTGCAGAACATCTAATGACAGAATCACTATGCAAAACCACAGCTGGAATAATGGTGCGTGAGCCAACTGGTGGAGAGATAGAAGTATCGCCCGCCAGGACTCTAAGGTCTACTGATGGGCGCAAGCTTTTACTGGGCAAGCAGCAGCGATATAACCTTGACCACCGCAATAAAGACAGAGCCCTTTAGTGAAACGACATTGCCTCTCCTCAGCAGTTAAGTGCATCCTTCTAATCTGCCTAGGTTCAGGACTAGATACTTCAGTAACTCGAGAGGGAGAAGATGAAGAAAGATCAACACGTGACCAACTGTTATTGCCCCACACTTTACGTCTCAGTTCCATACGAGCATCAAGGCGAATGGCAAGCTCGATGATGTCATCCAAATGCTCAGGTGGATTGTGGGCATAAATCTCATCCTTAATATCTTCCTCCAAGCCATCCAGAAAACATGCTGCTAATGCCAAAGAGTTCCATTCACTGGTGGCCACAAGCGTTTTGAACTCAATAGTGTAGTCTGCTACAGACCTCTTGCCTTGACACAAAGGTGCTAATAACCGAGAAGGTTCCTTTCCAAACACAGATCAGTCAAACACTTCAGACTTAAAAATACTGAAGTCATCACAGCAAGGACAGCCAGAGTCCCAAGTGCCACACCCCAATCACAAGCCCGTCCCATATTAAAGCCATTACACATTACATCCAATTGCCACTATGTTTTCAAAAGTGAATGCAGTGAATGGGTGCTGTCAGAATGAAAGTCCAAACAGCTGATAAAAACATCACAATAACCCACAAGACCCAACCCACAAGTAATCCACAAGACTCCAGTCCAGGTAAAACACTTAATTCTTGGGTGAACTATTCCTTTAAGGATTATGACATTTCAGGAAGCAATGCAGTATTTTATAATCTGCACTATGACAGTTATCTTGCCATTCACTAACAAATTAAAACAGATGCAAACAATCGTCTGTTCTGTTTTTATCCTCATGTACATTTCATTAAAGAATTAAAAATTAGGAAGCTGATTGCTGAGCTGCTGATCTGTGGCTGAAGAATGTAAAACATCAAAGTGGCTCCTTCTTATATTCATGTAGCTGCAAAAACAAACTCCATCAATACAAATGGCTGGTTATATGACAGTTTTATTTATTATTATTATTTTTTTATTATTATTATTTTTTTGTACAATATATTCATATTAACATTCCTATATTACAAATTAATATGGATTTATCTGCATTGCACAAATTAAATAAGGCATAAATATAAAAATGCAAAAAACAAAGGAACTAAACTGTGTTCTACATGTGTTTCATACATGCCTTTTGTGTTACATAGATGTTTTTAATTATTGCATAAATTAATTTATTCATAAATTTTAAAGCTGTTGGAATGATATAGTTATGTTCAAATTTGGCATGAGTACTGATTAACAACATGCATCTGCATCAGATTGTTGATGCCAGTTGTTGGTTTAGGCAGAGAGTTTCCTGCGTTTCACTGCCCATGTGATTACAGCAAGAATAATGCATATGACCATAGTTACCACACACACAGAAATGACTAGAACTGTCAAATTAATGCCTGGGTTTGATATTCCTGGTTTCGGGTTTGGTTTTGGAGCAGGGAGAATCTTTGAAGCTTGAGCAATGTTGGAGGTTTCAGATTTTTCATTTCATTCAACTGCAAAGAAAAGTGTGGTGCCATTTGGGGATTGGGAAACTGAAATAAAATGGATGGTGTTCAACCGATCTGGCCATCTTAGGTAGGACAGCAGCTGTGTTGACTGCATGACCATTGCTGAAACTGTCACACTCCACCTGATCTCGTAGGATTTAGCTTAAAGGAAAATAAATGTACAATGCAAGAAAATTAAAGATCCATTGTTTCATGGTCTAACTTTAAAATAACTTCTGTTTTGTCAGTAAGGATGTTAAAGAAATGAATCTTGTATTTATATACTGGTATAGTAATTGTATGTGTTACCTGTTCCTTCATCGAGGTCCAGCTGAGAAGCACAGTGTCTTCCTGGATCTCAGCACTCAGATCTGTGATTCTGTTAGGAGGGAAATTTGGTGGAGGGCCTGAAAGAGTCACCACAAAACTCTCTCTGGTGGCTGTTCTGGTGAAGCTTCCAACCTCAAGTGGTTCATCAGAAACTGTAGGCTTTGGAGGGTTCAGCTGCACTTCACCTGAAATTAGAAGAACCACTTGAGTACATTTCCATGAATTGGTTAAGAAAATGTTTGAGAACCACTTGAATCTGCTTGATTCTGTCTGAATTGTTTTCTCCAAACAGTTATGTTTGAGTTATGGCTAACTATATTGCCATTCATAAAACCTTTAGTCCCAGTTTGTGTATTAATTCAGTAACACTTTCTGTTGTTGATACAAGTGTCTTTATGAGTGAGTAACTGATTTGTTCAGAACACTGATTCATTAAGGAACAAAACTCACAAGCTGTGTTACAAATGACAGGATCCCTACACAGTGTTTACTACTCCCTATTTACTGAACACAGGACATCTGCTATAGTTCACTTCTCTTTTACAAAATGTGTTTATTTGGGACACTATGCGAAGTAATCAAAAAATTGAGGTGTGATGGCATAATGTACTTACAGTATGTGAATAATTATAAATGACCACATGTTTGCGTAATATACCTGTATATGTAATTAATTACAATTTCTGACGGAGCCCGCACTGGGGCGAGCTTCACAGCAGACTTCTACCCGACAGTAAAAGTGGCATTACGTCACGAAAGTGCAGACTCTGGGGAAGACTGCGAGGGTTTTAGGGTACGATTTGGGATAGGGCCTTTGATGTTAAATGTCCACTGAGTGGTGCTAAAAAAAGTGTTCGTTTTTATTCCCCCAAAACAGATGAATGTAAATATGGTACGTTTTATGTGACAGTTTTGGACGTGTCATTGCAGTTCTGACTTGAAATGTCCATTGAGTGGCACTATAACTCTAATGCTCTGTGATGTTTTAAATTAACGTACCATCTGCACTACACCTAAACCTACCTGATAGCATGAACAAAAGCGAATGTGATGTATAAACGCAATTGCAATCGTGAGTCATGGTTATTAACGTAACGAATGCCGGCTGAGCTACCAAGCAAGCTTAGAATGTTCTGAAAGCAAAACATACGGAGCTGTAATCATAATCATAATCTTTGCTTGCTGTTTCACCATCTCTAGTGTTCATTTTTGCTGGAAACTGCAGTGATGTGTAAAAAAGTTACAGGTATGTTTTAGTCATGAGATCAGGTAGATAATTCCAGAGCCTCAACTCAACAGAGTACCCTGTGAAGTCCACATCTCAGGATGCTTAAGGTCAAATTTAACACATGTTCAACTGATTAGTTATAAAAATAAATAAAAATCAGGAAAAACAATTGGCTTTGTGTGCAATTCTGCTCTGGCTTCATTCTGAACTACTGTTGGTGACAAAAAAATATATAATGTAATATAGTAGATACAATGACCACAAAACCAATCTTATGTTGCACGGGTATATTTGTAGCAGTAGCCAAAAATACACTGGATTAATTTTACTTTTATGCCAAAAATCATTAGGATATTAAGTAAAGATCATGTTCCATGAAGATATTTTGTAAATTTCCTACTGTAATTATACCAAAACTTCATTTAGTAATATGCATTGCTATGAACTTCATTTGGACAACTTTAAATTGAATTTTTTCAATATTTTAATTTTTTTGCACCCTCAGATTCCAGATTTTCATTTAATTCCTGTTTTGCATTTATTTATTTACAACTTACTTATAACGTATTAACCCTAATGCTCGACTAAATGTAATTTGTGCTGTAGTAACAGCAGGTTAGTTAGGTTTAGTAAAAAATCTCCAATGTTGGCATTTAGTAATTCTCCACTGACTGACAATGGAGAATGATTGTTATGTAAATTTACTTCTCTTTTTTTTTCATATTCTTTGGGTTACTTTAAAAAAAAAATGAATTCATTAAAATGTGAAGACTTTATTTTCAGATGACAAGATTTCTGAAATGGAAACTGGGGACATTTTCTAGTTCAGTGGTAAAATATAATTGAAATTTGACTTATCTATGAATTAAACAATAAATTAATAAATAAATGAAAAATAAAATAAAATAAAATAAAACTGTTTTGGGTTCCAAATACCATTATTATAATTGTGAGAGTCAAACTGACCTAAATGGTTTTAATACAACTTACTTTACTATAAAGAAGAAGCAGAAGATCAAGAAAAATAATAAAAACACTTTAGAAAAAAAAAAAAAAAAAAAAAAAAAAAAACATTGCAAACAGCAAACAGTATCATAACAAAACTATAACTTTACAAAACCACATTACAAAAATAAAATATAAATTAAAACATTTCATGAAGTGCTTTCATTTCTCTGCGAATAAACGGTGCACAATAATTACAACTTATTAAACAATTGAAATGCGTCACACGACCAAGTAATAAGAGTGTCTCGCAGCCCCCTCTGCTGGTGAAAATAATCACTTCACGATTACTCCGCCAACCAGGTTGGACCTACTTTTTTGCAGTGTATTTAGGAGTGTTTTCATGCTGCAAAAGGAGATATTTCAAGAAAGAAAGAAAGAAAAAAAAAAAACAATCTTAGAGCAAAGATAGCTCAGAATTTGTTTTGTACTACAGTGGTCTATTGTATGACTGAATACTATGGTGGACAATTACAAACTGAATATATAGGAAATTATATTATATATAAATAATAACCACATGCCAGTGCCACTACACAGGATTTTGGTGAACTTAAAGGCTTAAAGGATAAAGCCAAATCTTATTTCATGATATAGTCATTTTATTTCACAATAACAATTTATATCATGACATGTAATTTTTTTGGTTGTTTTATCTTTGTTATTAATAATAAGAACCTAGTTGCAAGTAACAAACTAAAGCACAACTACAATAAAACAAAGACAAAAATGAAATAAATAGGGCTCAATGAAATTGTTTTATTTTTTCCTAAATTATTTTTGTTAATTTATTTTTATTTAATTTTTCTAGACTCTATTTCAGCAGTGGCGAATTTTGTTCCTGGAGAGCTGCAGCCCTGCAGAGTTCAACTCTAACCCTAATTAAAACTCACCTGCCTGTAGCTTTCTAGGACAGCCACTAGATTTCAAGCCTGCAACCTTTACCCAAAAAAGCGTAACAGCTAAAGCTAATGCTTCCGGTCTGGCAAACGTAGAAAACGAGACGTCAGCTTGCCAGAGGCCATTTTTTGGGTTAATAATATTGGGAAAAGGTATTTCTGCTACACTGCAAAAAATGCTTTTCTTACTTAGATTTTTTTGTCTTGTTTCCAGCCAAATTATCTAAAAATTCTTAAATCAAGAAGGATTTTCTAGACAAGCAAAAATTATTGTCTTGTTAGGCAAGGTTTTCAGTTCAGTTTTTCTTTTGGTGTGGCGAAAGAAGCTGACGTATTAGATGCTATTCTACATTTGTTATTGTATTTCTGATGTTATCTATTTTATCAGCGAAGAAATTCATAAAGTCATTACTATTAAAATATAAGGGAATATTTAGATCGGGTGATGTCTGATTGTTTGTTAATCTAGCCACTATGCTGAATAAGAACCTTGGATTGTTTTGGTTATTTTCTCATTTCTGAGTAACACTGAGAATATCATTATATATTGTTGCAACACCACTGCCATGGCCAATCTGACGGGGTTGTAACAGTAACTTGGTAGAGACTCATTTAGACCAATATAATCATTTGGTTTTAGCCAGGTTTCAGTCAAGCAGAGTACGTCAAATCTCTGTGATCATTTCATTTATAATAAGTCCTTTGGGTGCAAACGATGGAGTCTCAAACGATCACAGCGTCATGTTCGGTTTCGCGGAGAGGATCAACGTGGTTCCAGCTGGAGATCTCGAAGACAGGAGGCGGCGAAGGGAGAGAGGTCCTTGCCTCGGGCCTGGCTCGTGTCTTCCGCTGCTGCTGTGTCCAGGGTCCGAGGTGTCATGGCGCCACAGTAAAGGAGACCTAGGAAAATCTCACCCTGGGTGCACTGGGCCTGTGCAGAGAAACACACGGAGTAGAGGTGGTGGGAGTGTTAGCATTGCACTGTGTACTTACCTCAGACTTGTGAGCATCAGCCCGGGAAGATTCCAGCATGGCTCTCCACTCTCTCAGCTCGGCCTGCTTCTCCAACAGCTCATGGATCTGCTTCTCCACAGCCTCCAGCTTGTGTCCTCATATAAATACAATAGAAAATAAAAATAAAATAGACTGCAAGTGACATCACTTGCAGAAGTGCAGTTGTCTAAGAGTGCAGGTCTGAAAATGCAAGTGCATGTCTGCAGCTAGACCCTTCTCAAAAATTTGCAAAACAACACAAAATGGAATCTTCAAGCAGAGACATATTGGGTCCATCCAATTATAAGATATAGAGAGAAAGGAGAGGAGCTGCTGGATTATCCTAGGTGATTCAAAGTTTACTTAAGAATGTCAGTAAACTTTGATGCTTTGCTTGTTACTGGAGCCACATATTATAAAGAAGACCACTAATTTATGTGAACTCAGTGTACAAGGACCTTTATAGTGCTTTGTGTTCCGAGACGCAGTTTCGGAGGCAGTATGTAAACTTCATTGACACAACGTGAGGTATTTATACTGAAATTTCAGACTTAGTGTGCAATGAACTCTTATTTAGTTTACTTGTGCAACTAGACTGTTTAGAGCAGTCCTGGATGTCCTGTTGCAACATACTGATATAGGCTCAAAGAGTGAATGGAAAACAGGAAATGAACCATTGTCTTGCCACCATTACAGGCGGAATGTATGTGTATTACATTAGTTATAATACAGTATTCGAAAACAACTATAAAATGTAATACAATCTGTAATGTAATCTGTTATTTTTCTTGGAACTGTCCTTGTCATTACTGCCATAACAAGGTTCAGAGGTTCTAAAATGAAGTGACAGTCACACTGTATAACCAACATTCACATGAGTTCTAAAAGAAATCAGTCATTGCATTTTAAAATAAACAAAAATATGCTCCTCAATACAAGCTCAACATGTTCAATTTTCATAATATTAAAGCCATCACACATTACATCCAATTGCCACTATGTTTTCAAAAGTGAAAGCAGTGAATGGGTGCTGTCAGAATGAGAGTCCAAACAGCTGATAAAAACATCACAATAACCCACAAGTAATCCACAAGACTTCAGTCCAGGTAAAACATGTCATTCTTGGGTGAACTATTCCTTTAAAGATTATGTCAACTTTTCAGGAAGCAATGCAGTATTTTATAATCTGCACTGTGATAGTTATCTTGCCATTCACTAACAAATTAAAACACATGCAAACAATGGTCTGTTCTGTTTTCATCCTCATGTACATTTAATTTAAGGTTAACACTTTAGAATACAGTTCCGTCAACTACACAGGAACAAATGACTAACGCATTATTAACATTCTAGAAACTACCATTGACTAACAAGAAATTCTGATTAACGAATCAGTAAGTAATAGTGCTCAGTTGAAAGTAGTAGTTCACTATTAGCTAATCAGTAACTACTATTTTTTTTCATATCTCCCAGACAACTACTAAGAACTACTATGTACATGTTCATAATTAATGTGAATGATGCTAAATGTATAATTAATTCTAAATTAAAGATCATGGTAACCCACTAGTACTGACTCAGGTAATACTAAATACTTCAGAAAGAATTACTATTTTTTGGATCTGTTTTCTATAGTGAAGATCATGGTAACCCACTAGTAACGACTCAATTGTTACCAAAGCCACTGGAAGTATTACTATCCAGAACCTTACAAAAACCAAGAGTTTTTAATGACATTAGTTATCATGATCTTCACTTTAAAATACAGATCCAAATAATTAGTAATTCCATCTTAAGTTTTGATAATACCCCAGTCATTACTAGTGGGGTTACCATGATCTTCACTTTAGAATTAATTATACATTTTGAGTTATTTACATTAATTATGAACATGTATATAGTAGTTCTTAGTAGTTCTCTGTGAGATATGAAAAAAAAAATAGTAGTTACTAATTAGCTAATAGTGAA
Organism: Labeo catla; assembly: GCA_012976165.1. Taxonomy (NCBI): domain Eukaryota; kingdom Metazoa; phylum Chordata; class Actinopteri; order Cypriniformes; family Cyprinidae; genus Labeo; species Labeo catla. Next base: position 6,209 of record VONZ01003802.1, on the reverse strand, counting down.
CTACCATATTCAACTGAGTGCTATGACTTACTGATTTGTTAATTAGAGTTTCCCATTAAAGAATTAAAAATAAGGAAGCTGATTGTTAAGCTGCTGATCCGTGGCTGATGAATGTAAAACATCAGAGTGGCTCCTTATTATGTTCATGTAGCAGCAACAAGAAACTCCATCAATAAAAACGACTCGTTATATGTGTCATGAATCTGGCCGGTGACCTGCGGTCCGCTCACCAACAAATGTCGCTCTCGCTCTGTCATTTCACACTGACTGTTGCTCTACACCCCGGACTACATATTCCACTATCCATCGCGCTGATTGCATCAGCACCTGTGGCCAATCAGGCACCCTATTTAAGACCTGGACTTTCCCTCGGTAACTCACCGAGTATTGTGGAGTTGTATATGTGGAGTACTGTGTTTTGTTGCGATTAGCGCTCTCCTAGTGCTAGCACTGTTGCATAGTTGTTCCTAGTTTTCTGAGTTTCCTAGTTCCCGTGTTCCCTAGTTCCTGAGTTCCCTTAGTTTTGTATTCTTGCCTGGCCTCCTCGTTTTCGTCTGTTTTGCCGCCTGCCTTCTGGACTCTTGCTCGTCGTAAGTATTACCCCTCTGCCTCACGTCATGGATTATGTTCGCCGCTGATTGACCCACGCCTGCCTCACGGACAACTCTTGTGCCTCGCCCCAACATACGTGTTCGCTGTTGTTCTGACCCTGCCTGTTTGACCATGTATTTGTCTCGTCCTTTGAATAAAAGCTTGCGCATGGATCCCCTCGCCTCTCGTCTCCCTCTCCACATTACAATATGACAGTTTTATTTTTATTTTATTATTCACTTTTTTGTACAATATATTCATATTAACATTCATATATTACAAATTGGATCTATCTACATTTTACAGATTAATTAGGGCATAAATATTAAAATGCAAAAGACAAATTAACTAAACAGTGTTCTACATGTGTTTCATACATGCCTTTTGTGGTACATAAATGTTTTTATTTATTCCATAACTTAATTTATTCATACATTTTAAAGATGTTGGAATGATACAGTTATGTTCAAATTTGGCATAAGTATTGATTAACGACATGTGTCTGCACCAGATTGTTGATGCCAGTTGTTGCTTTAGGCAGAGAGTTTCCTGCGTTTCCATGCCCATGTCATTACAGCAAGAATAATGCATATAACCATAGTTACCACACACAGAGAAATGACTAGAACTGTCAAATTCATGCCTGGGTTTGATATTCCCGGTTCGGGCTTGGTTTCAGAACAGGAATGATTTTTGAAGCTTGAGCAATGTTGGAGGTTTCAGATTTTTCATTTTGTTCATCCTGTGACTGAACTGCAAGGAAAAGTGTGGTGCCATTTGGGATTGGTAAACTGAGATTGAATGGATGGTGTTCAACTGATCCGGCCTCCTGAGGTGAGACAGCAGCTGTGTTGACTGCATGACCATTGCTGAAGCTGTTTCGAAGCACATCGAGGTCAGTGGTCCACCTGATCTTGTAGGATTTAGCTTACAGGAAAAGAAATGTACAATGCAAGACAATTAAAGATCCACTGTTTCATGATTTACCTTTAAAACAAATTCTGTTTTGTCATTAAGGATGTTAAACAAATGAATCTTGTATTTTAAATACTGGTATAGTAATTGTATGTGTTACCTGTCCCTTCATCGAGGTCCTCACCAGGAGCTGTCCAGCTGAGAAGCACAGTGTCCTCCTGGATCTCAGCACTCAGATCTGTGATTCTGTTAGGAGGGAAATTTGGTGGAGGGCCTGAAAGAGTCACCACAAAACTTTCTCCGGTGACTGTTCTGGTGAAGCTTCCAACCTCAAGTGGTTCATCAGAAACTTGAGGCTTTGGAGGGTTCAGCTGCGCTTCACCTGAAATTAGAGGAACCACTTGAGTACATTTCCATGAACTGGTTAAGAAAATGTTTGAGAACCACTTGAATCTGCTTGATTCTGTCTGAATTGTTTTCTCCATTTTTGTTGTTTTATGGCTATGTTGCCATTCATAAAACATTTAGTCCCAGTTTGTGCATTAATTCAGTAATGCCTTCTGTTGTTGATACAAGTATCTTTATGAGTGAGTAACTGATTTGTTCAAAACACTGTGAAATCCACATCTCAGGATGCTTAAGGTCAAATGTAACGCAAATGTTGAATCATTCAGTCAACTGATTAGTTAAAAAAATTCAGGAACAAACAATTGGCTTTGTGTGTAATTCTGCTTTGGCTTCATTCTTAACTATTGTTGCTGACAAAAAATATAATGTAACTGGCAATATTGTTTTATATGTAAGGGATAATCAACGGTTTGCTATCAAATCTAAAAAGGTATTCAGAATCCAGTATTCATATATTCCACGGTCTGTCTAGATACTGGATTCTGATTGGCTGGCAGGTATGCAGTAAAACCATTTAATGCACAGTCAGTTTAGTCACCATTCTGTATTAATGCGGTGCTTTAATTGATGCACACAAACGCAAAAAGAGAAAGAGAGAGGTCGGAGATCACATTGTGCTGTGCACATATGTAAACTTGTCAACAATGCAAACCGTTGATCCCTTACAAATATCCCTTATACACACACATACTGTATATATACTGTATATATCTATATCTATCTATATATATATATATATGTCAGCATTTGAAGTGGTTCATCAAAGTTGTCCTAAGACAAGAACGGGTATTGTTTTGCTTTTAGGACACTTGAAATACTGACTACTGTGTATATTCAAACTGACGAATACTGATAGCAGGATTTACCGTCAACCACATATCCAGGTACGTATGGGGGGCCACTATTTTTTTGGACAGAAAATCTGTTTTTTCCATCTTTATTCTTGACTCTTACTTTCAAGCTGCTTCTTCCATTTACAATCTGTGTGAAATATCTGGAATAGATTCCATCATCTTGAGCAGCATCAGCTCCTGTAAAAGATGGATCTCTGATTTATTTGGGCACAGGTTGGAAAGGCACCTTACTGTTTGTTTATTTATTTAGATTTTAAGTTGAGTGCACACTTGGAACAAGAATTATGGTAATTTACCTGCACCATTGTCCAGCAGTTGTAATGTTTTTACAGGCCCATTTTCAGAGTAGCCCACAATTCAGCATTTATTACAGGCCTGTAATTTTGACTAACCTCAGCAAACACTATCAGGGGTTTAGTGCCGTCACTGAACTGCTGGTTAATGTGGGTTTCGACAATGATAGGGGGAACGTTGGCTTGTGCTGCATGACTTGTTGCTGTTATAGTGAAAGACTGAAGTGTTGTAGTTTGGATACTGTACTTCCAGTCCCCAGTCTACCAAACACAAGATAGTAAAGGCAGATCAATAAGGGTTTGCTGTAAGTCTATTATTTAAGTGTAGTAAATGTAGCTAAATTATAAGTAAGAAACTCCTTAGTCTTAAGTTGTTGTTGACCTTTTTTTAACATCATATCTATAACTCTTGGCCCAGAGGCTTTTTGAGTGACAATAATACATTTTTCAAGTTAATGATCTGAACTATAAACTATAAACATAAAAATGATTCGATGATTGATAAAGGTTGTCATACCTCTGCAGTTCCTGGAATGTTTAAAGTGACTGTTTTCAGTGATCCATCATGACTCATATTTGTCTGAGTGTAGATTAAGCCACTTGGTGACTGTATGTAAATGCTAGGAAAACTTATTTCATAAATTAATACAAAGCTGGTTTTGTTCCCAACAGTCTGATCCACTGATACTGTCCCATTGAACCAATCAGATGTTCTTGCTCCAGCACTCTCTAGCTAAAGGAGTGATAAAAATTAAACTATAAAACACTCTCAATATTGATGAAAGAGTGATAAATGTATCATGGGCAATGATCAATCAACTGACAAACCTGAACTGGTTCGCTTGTGTAATCTCCAGTTGATAATGTAAGCGAAGCAAACACATCCATCAATTAGTTGGAAGTCATGTTGTCACTGGCTATTTTAAATATTCCCCCTATTTTCAACATAAAACAGTTTTGCTTTGGAAAATAAACTGCCACTTATAATGTATGATATACACCGGGACAGATGCAGTAAGTCATTAATCGTGCTGATATCACTTACCAGTTTTGTCTGCCATTACTGTCAGTGCAGGATCTGCACTGTTACCAAAAGCTAGTGTGTGAATAATGACTCCGCTTTGTATTGCGGATGGAGCACAACCAGCAACGTTGTCTGTCGCCATATCATCTGTCAGAAAAATTAGTTCATCTCCTGATACATCCCTGTCCTTTTGAAGTACCTGATGGATTTGAAGAAAAAAGCATCACTGGCATAAATCAAGCTCTATATACTTCATACTTTACAAATATACAAGATGCACAGTAGTACAATTAATATGGCACCTGTAAGCCTTCTTTAAGGCCCAAGCACATGTATGTTCATCCACCTGCTAACGTTGGCAACAATTTGATCAGTTTCTCTCTTGTGGTGTCACTGTCAATAGTAGTCAAGGGACTCAGAGTAGAAGCAGAAGTACTAAAGGTTACGATTCCAACACTGGCTTGATCCTCAATGATGTTCCGCAGGAAATGAGTGACAGCCTGTCGCTGTTGAAGAATTCTAGAGCCCTAGAAAATGAATGAAAGAAAGACAGCTTCCTCAGATTTTAAAATTATTTATTAAAATTATATATTTAATATTGATTTGTATTCAAATGAAGGCAATGTCTGTTATTGCATACTGTCATGCTTCCTGAGACATCAAGGATCAGGTAAACGACCTGTTGCATTCGCTGCACAACTTTGAAAGATGGTGGTGGTGGAGGGGACTGCAGTGGTTTCAGTGAATGAAGTGCATCTTTATCCACAGAATCCTCAGATATTACAGTCCATGTTGCTTTGCCACATTTTTCATTTTGCATGTTTGGGGCTTCATAATTGTGCTCATTTTCGCGACAAAATGTGTTTACCTGAAAGCAAAATTCCCTGCTTAACTGCAGATATGTCACCAAACACTCAAGGACAGATTATAGCTCTGTGAGGGAGGGTTAACAAACACTTCATTATATTTAATTGTGTCCTCAAAGCACTGAATTGTTAATCTCAAAATAAGGTTTGACAAAATAAAATGAATAACTCAAACTTCATATTTTGCAAATGTGACTTATCAAACAGCTGTTAAAAAAATAAATTGATGTAGATATTAATTGTGTGACTTCACATCTAAACTTCATTGCAAATAGAAGAAAACAGTCTGACTTCTTTGGTCCAAATAAATTAATTTACTAGTAACTAACATAAATTTGTGGAATGTTTGGAAACATGTAAACTCAGTACTTACAGAATCCAGGCTTGACAGGAACATTAAAGAGCTTTTTGAATTTTGTTTTTGTTTGGAAAAAACTTGCACTTCTCTGTAGGTAGTGAAGTTTGTGGATCGATGCGGCACCCTTGAGGAGATCCTCCAGCAGTAACCTCATATACCTGACCTTTAATGTTTTTGCTACACCTAAAAATAAGCAAGATATCAGTAGTATTTCCAATTTCAAAGGACATTTTAATAATATTTTTTTTATTATATTTATAATATCTTTTATTAAGAGTTTAGAACCTTGTAGCTTCAACACGGTGATTAGAGATGTAGAATGTTTTTTTGTCATTGGTTTCATCATATATACCTCATCTCAGATGAGCCCATTCATGCACATAAACCTTTCCTGCAACATAAACAATCATACTGTCAATAAAACAAACAGGTACTGGACTAGTAGACTTCTTAAATCTCTTATTATTTTCATGGTAATTTCATAAGTGTTGTAGGAAGTTAAACAATATTCACCTCTTAATCCGTAAAGCTGAATGAATGTGTTGTTTAGGAGGTAGTTTGGGGTGAAATGAATGTACTGACCCTCCTCTCCACATTCATCGTACTGTTTAGTGTAGGGTTCATCACCCTGTGCAGGATTATCAATTCTAATTTTGGCCTGTGTTTGACAATAGAAATAATGTCAGCAACAGCATATGTGATTGAAGTGACTGGAAATTAATATTTTACAAGTTTAAATGCCATAATGCTCAGTACTTTTTCTGTTCTTGCTTTGGTAACATTCGTGGTGTTCCAGTGAGGTGGGATTAGTATTGTAGCTTCTTTGAAATAGACCTTTTTATCCAATGCTTCATAAAGATAAACTGACCCCTCAGTGACCATGTCCTGTCAGAAGAAAGT
>VONZ01003801.1:0-16384 GCA_012976165.1 Labeo catla | reverse complement strand
ATAAGTCCGATCCTGAGATCACGTCTGATCACAAGCCTGCTCCAGAGCTCCCGTCTGATCTCAAGTCTGCTCTAGAGGTCCCGTCTGGTCTCAAGTCTGCTCCAGAGGTCCCGTCTGGTCTCAAGTCTGCTCCAGAGGTCCCGTCTGGTCTCAAGTCTGCTCCAGAGGCCCCGTCTGGTCTCAAGTCTGCTCCAGAGGCCCTGTCTGACCACAAGTCAGCTCCAGAGGCCTTCCCTGTCGGAGAAGCCGCGCCAATGCCTCCTGAGGTGTCAGCTTCGGCTGTAGATCCTCTTAGGGAGGCGGCGTTATCCTTTGGTCTCTGCTTCTCCCCTTATTCTGTCTGCCTCCTCTGTCCCTGTTCTCCCCAGGTCCCAGTCCATTATGCGGGTTCCTGCTCAGCCCTGGAGGGCCCTGGCGCCTCCTGTTCCGCCCTGAAAGGGCCTCGGCGCCTCCTGCTCTGCCTCCGGTTCCGTCCTGGAAGGTCCCGGTGCCTCCTGCTCTGCCCTGGAGGGCTCCTGGCCCTCCTGCTCTTCTGTTTGTCTCCTCTATCCCTGCTCTCCCCAGGTCCCAGCCCATGACGCAGGTTCCTGCTCTGCCCTGAGGGTCCCGGTGCCTCCTTGCCTGCCTCCTGTTCCGGCCTCTGAGGTTCCTGCGCCTTCTGCTCCGCCTCCTGCTCCGCCCTCCGGTTTCGCCTCCTGCTCCGGCTCTGCCCTGGAGGGCTCCTGCTCCGGCTCTGCCCTGGAGGGCTCCTGTGCCTCCTGTTCCGCCCTGGAGGGCTCCTGCTCTGCCTCCGGCTCCGCCCTGGAGGGCTCCTGTGCCTCCGGCTCCGCCTCTGGCTCTGCCCTGGAGGGCTCCTGCTCCGCCTCCGCCCTGGAGGGCTCCTGCGCCTCCTGCTCCGCCTCCGGCCCCGCCCTGGAGGGTACCTGCTCTGTCGGTCCTGCCTCAATCACCGGGCCCCCCACATGGACCTGGCCCTCCAGCCCTCGCCCTGTCTCGCTCCCACCCCACCGCTCCCCTGGACTGTTGTTCCCTTCGAGCGTCTGGAAGCCGCTCCTTGGGGGGGGGGCTATGTCACGAATCTGGTCGGTGTCCCACTGTCCGCTCACCACCAGATGTCACTCTCACCCCATCATCACACTCTGACTGTTGTACCACACCCCGGACTACATCTCCCGTCATGCATCACGCTGTTTGCGTCAGCACATGTGACCAATCAGCAGCACCATAAAAGCCCCAGTCTTTCCCCATGCTAGTCACGGATTGTTGTATTGTTGTATTTCCATTGTTAATGTTTCCTAGTTCCCTTGATCCTAGTTCCTCGTTCCTAGTTCCTTGTGTTTTTTGATTCCCTCGCCTGGCTCCCCCGTTTCTCGACTGTTCGCCGCCTGCCTTTTCGGACTATCTATTGTTATTGGATTATTCTCTACGACTGCCTGTGATTTACCTGTTTGCTCCTGTCTCGACCCTGCCTGTACGACTATGTCTTTGTCTCGTCCTATTAATAAAAGCTCGCGTATGGATCCGCTCGCCTCTCGCCTCTCACTCCCTGTAACAACAACAAACTCATATTGTGTTCAGTTCTGCACAGCTTTGCATCAACTGAATGTGTAAATTTGACAACGCAGTCACAGGCTAAACTTTAAGATAAAAGTTAATTGTAGCCTGTAATGAAATACCCATAATATAAAATGTTCTTTAATTATTAAAGAATTATAAAATGTTTTATTAATTATTAAATCGGTTCTAATAATAAGCCAAAATGTGCGTAACCGATCATCTTTCTAAGGCGATATCTACATGTGAAGACACGTTGCAACACGTTGTGTGTGTTTACCTTCTTGTAACTTCATATGCTTAAGATAACTGGTCTTGGTTTGAACAATGTTGTGCAAGTTTGAGCAAAAGTTGTGCAAGCCTATTATTAAAATAAAATAGCGTGATCCTGCATCAGCGGCTTCTTTATTATAGGCTAATAAACCAGACACGTTTTGAAATCCAATTATTTTAAAAGCACAAGCTATTCCACAAAGATTTCTTCATAAACCTTTAAAATATTTCAGATAGCATACATAATTCACTGCAGGCTTGACAAAAACAAGAAAGCTAATTTTAAATTTTAAAAAGAAATATTATTTGACGAATAGTCTAATTGTTCTGAGAGTGAGACTGTTATGCTCTTTGTAGAGGACGTCGGGATGTAGGCCATCTAAGAAAATTATATTTCCCCCATTAAAATTTAAGTTTAAGGAGCAGATAGGCTATTTAATTTCAGAATATCATATAGGCTATATGCTTTTAATGTACTTAAAATGACAGTGAAATCTTCAAGTCTGCTTTGACTTAGTTTCAAGTCTGCATGTAGCCTAAATATGACAATCAAATAAATTACAGGCTAATAGCCTATACTGTAACGCCACGCCAGCAGAGGGAGCCCTCACCCATTGACTGCCTGTTGCTGCTCCCTCTGCTGCTTCACTGGTAACTTCCTGTTTGGTGGCCATTTAAGGAGGCCTAAACCAAACAGGCTTGGCGAAGTATTGTTTTGCTGTGCGGACTCTACTAAGCGTTTTCTCTTGTTTCATTGCCCTGTTTTGTTTCTTAGTCATAGTTTTGTCTTGTTTCTTTGCCATAGTTTTGTCTAGTTCATTACCATAGTTTTTGCCTTGTTTCATTGCCTTGTTTATTTTGCTACTTTGACTGCCCTCTGGTATTTTGACGTTCTGCTTGTTTTTTGGATTTTGCCATTGTTTTGCCCTGGATATTACTGTTTGCTGGTGTCTGACCCTACCTGTCTTAACTACGATCTGTGTAATAAAGCTCGCACTTGGATCTATCACGCTTCCCTGGAGTCTCTGTTACAGAATACTTCGCCGCCCCAAAGATCCAGCAGCTTTTGGATGCAGATTAACCATGAACCCAGCATCACGCCTCCTCTGCCTGCGTCAAGGTAATCGGGCTATAGAGGAGTATGTGGAGGATTTTTGTAATTTGTGCCATTTGGTAGACTTTAATGATGTTGCCCTGAAAGGTATTTTCTGCAATGGACTTAAGGACAGTTTGTACAATCTCATGCCAGACAATAAATGCTCGGCTACACTACAACAATACATTGACTGTGCACTCCGGTTGGCTGGTTCACCATTTACTGTGGGATTGCTAATGAGGAACCCTGTTATCCCCCAGTATCTCCCAACTTTTCTGTCATGTCTGGAATAGTTAGTATCACGCCAGAACCCTCTCACGCCATGCCTGCCAAGCCAAAGCCAGCTCAAGTCACGTCCACCAAGCTAAAGCCTGTTCACGTCATGCCTGCCAAGCCAAAGCCTGCTCAGGTCACGTCTCCTGCTCCAGGGCCTGCTCACGCCATGCCTGCCGCTCCAGGGCCTGCTCACGCCATGCCTGCCGCTCCAGGGCCTGCTCACACCATGCCTGCCGCTCCAGGGCCTGCTCACGCCATGCCTGCCGCTCCAGGGCCTGCTCACACCATGCCTGCCGCTCCAGGGCCTGCTCACGCCATGGCCGCCTTTCCAGAGGCTACACCTGTCATGGCTGCCATCCCCAAGCCAGTCCACAAGATGGCCGCCATCCCAGAGCCAGTCCACAAGATGGCCGCCATCCCCAAGCCTGTTCACAAGATGGCCGCTCCATCTGAGTTCCCAGCCAAGATGGCTGCCACGCCTGAGCCTCATCAAGCCAAAATCATCTCATCCGCATCTCATCCCATCATATCTGCCACACCCAAGGCAAATCAAGTGATGCCTGATCCTCCGGTGTCAAGTCAAATCAGGGCTACACTTTCTATGCCAAGTCAAGATACAGCTGTTCTCCATGAGCCAAGCCAAGATACAGCTGTTCTCCATGAGTCAACCCAAGATACAGCTGTTGCTCTCCATGAGTCAAGCCAAGACACAGCTGTTGTTCTCCATGAATCAAGCCAAGATACAATGAGTACAGCTGTTGTTCCATGAGTCAAGCCAAGATACAGCTGTTCTTCTCACAGCAAGTCACAGCTGTTCCCCAGAGCCAAGTCACAGCTGTTCCCCACGAGTCAAGCCAAGTCACAGCTGTTCCCCATGAGTCAAGCCAAGTCGCAGCTGTTGTTCCTGAGTCAAGTCACGTTACAGCTGTTGTTCCTGAATCAAGTCAAGTTACAGCTGGGTTGTCTATGTTAAGCCAAACCACAGCTGATTTCCATAAGCCAAGCCAAGTTACAGCAGACCTTCATGAGCCAAGTCAAGCCACAGCTGACCTTCATGAGTCAAGTCAAGTCACAGCAGACCTCCATGAATCAAGTCAAGAAACTGCTGTCCTACCAGAACCTCACCAGGTCCCCTCTGACCTTCTCAAGCAACCTCACGTATCAGCTGACCCCGCAGAGCCCACGCTCCCAAGCCACGCAGAGCCCACGCTCCCAAGCCACAAGTCCATAGCATCCACACCCTCATGGTCAACAGACATCCCACTATCTACTGTGCTGCCTGTAATGGCCGTTGCCATTTTCAGTGTGTGGGCTGCACACTGTGCTCTAGAGGCCTCGTCTGTCCATGAGCCTGCTCTAGAGGCCTCGTCTGTCCACGAGTCTGGTCCAGAGGCCTCGTCCATCCACGAATCTGTTTCAGAGGCCTCGTCTATCCACGAGTCTGCCCCGGAGGCCTTGCCTGACTGCGAGTCTGCCCCAGAGGCCTCGCCTGACCACGAGTCAGCTCCTGAGGCCTCGTTTGTCCACGAGTTCGCACTTATACCTCCTGAGGTGTCAGCATACGCTGTAGAACCTCCTAAGGAGGTGGCGTCCATTTATGAACTCACTGCCACGTCAAAGCCAAAGCCTGCTCAGGTCACGTCTCCTGCTCCAGGGCCTGCTCACGCCATGAATGCCGCTCCAGGGCCTGCTCACGCCATGCCTGCCGCTCCAGGGCCTGCTCACACCATGCCTGCCGCTCCAGGGCCTGCTCACTCCATGCCTGCCGCTCCAGGGCCTGCTCACGCCATGGCCGCCTTTCCAGAGGCTACACCTGTCATGGCTGCCATCCCCAAGCCAGTCCACAAGATGGCCGCCATCCCCAAGCCTGTTCACAAGATGGCCGCCATCCCTCCTGAGCTGACACCCCAGGAGGTATAGGTGCCCAAGAATCTGCGCCCAGAGGTGTCAGCACATGCTGTAGATCCTCCTACGGAGGCGGCGTCCTCCCATGAACTCTCTGCCCACCATGTCACGATCAAGAAGGCCAATAATGAACTATCTGCCTGCCATGCCACGGCCAAGGAAATTGTCCGTGAACACACCGCTCTGCTATGGATGTCACTAGTTCCACTGAGGATATCACTGCTCTTGTCTGCTCTGCCTGCTCTGCCTGCCCTGCAATGGCTCCCTGTTATGCCTGCTCTGCCTACCTTGCCATGGCTTCCTGTTCTGCCTGCTCTGCCTGCCTCGCCATGGCTCCCTGCTCTACCCACTCTGCCATTGCTCCACGGCCCAGGCCCTCAAGTGTTTCACGGTCTGCTACTGCTCCACGGCCCAGGTCCTCCAAGGTTCCACTGTCTGCCATTGCTCCACGGCCCAGGCCCTCCAGTGTTTCACGGTCTGCTACTGCTCCACGGCCCAGGTCTTCCAAGGTCACACTGTCTACCATTGCTCCACGGCCCAGGTCCTCCAGTGCTTCACTGTCTGCCACTGCTCCATGGTCCAGGTCCTCCAGTGCTTCACTGTCTGTCCCTGCTCCACGATCCAGGCCCATCTCCTCTACATGGACCTGGCCCTCCATCCCACCCCCTGTTTTGCCTCTGTTCCCCCACCCTCCTGGACTGTTGTTGCTTGAGCGCCAGGAGTCGCTCCTAGGGGGGGGGATTCTGTAACGCCACGCCAGCAGAGGGAGCCCTCACCTATTGACTGCCTGTTGCTGCTCCCTCTGCTGCTTCACTGGTAACTTCCTGTTTGGTGGCCATTTAAGGAGGCCTAAACCAAACAGGCTTGGCGAAGTATTGTTTTGCTGTGTGGACTCTACTAAGCGTTTTCTCTTGTTTCATTGCCCTGTTTTGTTTCTTAGTCATAGTTTTGTCTTGTTTCTTTGCCATAGTTTTGTCTAGTTCATTGCCATAGTTTTTGCCTTGTTTCATTGCCTTGTTTATTTTGCTACTTTGACTGCCCTCTGGTATTTTGACGTTCTGCTTGTTTTTTGGATTTTGCCATTGTTTTGCCCTGGATATTACTGTTTGCTGGTGTCTGACCCTGCCTGTCTTAACTACGATCTGTGTAATAAAGCTTGCAGTTGGATCTATCACGCTTCCCTGGAGTCTCCGTTACAATACCCAATGTTATTTAGATAAAACGAATTTAACTTTTATGTCAGACACATTTTAAAGGCCAATGATAGAAGATTGCATAGTTCCAATCCTAAAATATTTTGTGATTATAAAAGTGTAGCTAACATGATCTTAATTTTACAATATACTCTATAAGGAAGTGTGGCAATTATGGTCTGTGATTTAATCGAAAATAACTCAGAACAAAAAACACGCTTTACTTATCAAATGCTTATTTTTCATTTCCTTTTTAAGATGCGTGAGCAACACCACAAACACTGATGCTGCCTATAGGCTAATTCAGTCATGACACCACATTTATTTGGGTTGAAGCCCCTTTTCTTGCAAAGTGTTTCCAAACCGTTTTTTGCAACATTTGAACTATCTATAGAACTACTATAGAATTTCTGCGCTGAAGTTAAATGGAAAAAGATTATGTCTACACATGAGAAATTTGATCGATAAATGGCAATTCCATTAACTAGATTGGTAAAAATTTTGAAGCACTAAATATTTTTCGCAAAAAATCCTTGGATGGAAACTGTCGACATTCTTTCTGACTGGGGTACCGAACGAAGCGGGCGCTGGCGCAATCATATTTCAAAGGAAGCTGACGCCACGGTCCTGGCCACCTCAGTGCCTTTAATTGCTGGAATATTTGCATCTATTCACGTGCGATTGGACTAGCTATTCATGTGGTGGACTGTCATGATTTTGTCTAATGAATGATGCGCATCAGAGTGGGTATAAGCAAAGCCGACTGATAAAAAGTGGGTATAAAAAAAAGTACACGTTTGAATGTGTCAGACCTTTTGGACTGTTTTGTGTGTTTTTCCCCGTATGCCCTTATTTGGTCTTTCCTGTTCCGTTTGTAATCATGATGTCACTGTTTGATTGTTTTCACCTGTCCTCCCCTGATTAGTCACTGTATTTAAGTTTGGTTGTGTTCCACGTCTGATCGTCGGTTCTTGCATTGTCATTCGGTTACTTTACGTTGTGTTTGCGTTGGTTCCCTGCTGTTTCCTGTCCGTTCCTGTTTCCCTGTGGATTATATTAATAAAACTCTGTGTTCTGGATCACCTCGCTCCTCCTCGTCATTCCCTGCACACGACGCCACTGTGACAGAATGCACATTTAAAACACTTTTTTGCATTTTTGTAAATAATTTTCAAGTGAGGAGCATTGCAAAACCGTTTTGAAGGCAATAGCTAACTTGTTTAATAAAGCTTCAATTGTTGGGTCTTATATATTATCCGTAATACTCTTTTTGACTTACAACTTGTTAATTTATAGCACCTATGATTTGTTGAATAATGCTCAAACAGGGATCTAACACTGAAAAGAATTTGCGGGAAATTATTGCTTAGTTCACAGCTCCTTTTGAGGTATATGGTCCAGATAACAACACACACATTAGAACCAAGTAAGGTTTAGATATGGCTGACATTGGTAAACATCGACTTCTGGCTAACATTTGGATTACACCTGGAAAACACATCAAGTTTGGCTGATGTCCGGCAGGCCACACCTCGGTTGCTACGACAACCACACCAATTTGAACGAAAGGCGGCAATTCCCTCACGGATTTTGCATCACACAAGTGCTTCAGGTAAGTGATATTTTGGCATTTTAAAGTAATTTTATTTAAATATTCATGATTATGTGTCAGCATTTGTAGTTATCCTTGGCGGAAAAAAAAAACAGCATATGCTGGTAGGTATGTTTTGATGCTGGTTTATGCTGGTTTTAGGACCAGCTTAAACCAGCATCAAAACATACGTTACTTCATTTAAAAGTAGACATGTCAAGCTTTCTATAGATGCCCCAGTTAGCCAATTTCCTTTGGCCCAGATCTGGCCGTAATCTACAGATAAAGTGTGGCCCAGATTAGTATTTGTTCGCCAGCCCAAAATTGGCCCATATGTTTTTAGCCAGAACTGAACCAAACCAGAGCCATAACTCAGCCGTTCATCAGTACTTGATGCAATGTTGAGAAAATACTTAGAAAATTGAAAATTGAAGTTTTTGTATTTCATTGTATTTGTAAGTATAGCCTATAGTAAATGATGTTTGTGTGAATGTCCACAAAACTTGAAGACTTTATATTAGCAGTAGGAAAGACAATTTTAAAGATGAAAAAGAATTCATGAGATAATCATGAATAATTTGTTGCCATTGTGTGAATGTAATAAGTAAAATGTAAGTATAGTATGAAAATGTATTTGAAAATGTAACAACTCGATTATATAATCCAGATTACATTTGGTTAGTATTTGGCTATCCCACACAGATTTTTAGTGTAATCCTGCAGGTCTACCTTTCAGGTTGTACTACTGACAATAATTATTATTTCTCTTCACTGTAGGTGCTGTCAGGCAGAATCCCCTGACTAGAAGGGCTTCACATTAAGACATTGAAATTAACTGTATAAAGCGGCTGCACCTGTCTGGAGAACGAGATGATGGGAGGAAAGAGAGAATGAATAAACAACAGTGCATTGCTGACCCCCATTAGACAGTCTGCAGCATTACTAACACCAACACACTTTCAAGCAATTCTTCTCTTCTCAACACTTTTCTTCTCAACACTCAAAAGTTTAATGTTTTTTGTCCATTTAATGTATTTTTTTTAATGCTAAATGTGTATCTGTTGAATATTCTTAAAAACTTATTCCAACTCAAATTTGTCCATTTCATAACTTTTGGTTTGAATATTAATTGTGTTTGTTTTATATTCTTAAAAATTGATTCCAACTCAAATTGTAATGTTAAATATATGTGTTATATATTTATAAGAACTTTTCTAACTCAATACTGAGTAACTGTTAAGCGCATTTAACCTGCACTGACAAAAGTAAATTATTTTATTTGCATTTTTGTTGTTGAGTGTGTGATTTACTCTCTAGTTAATACGAATTTTACATATACAGTCAGCCGCATGTGGGCCACATTAGGGCAGTGAGGTCTTAACAGAACTCAGCCTTACTAAAATGAAACATAAGACCCATATATGGGCCACATAAAAATGTATTACTTGGCTCATGATAGGCAGAGTTATGGCTCTGGTTTGGTTCAGTTCTGGCTAAAAACATACGGGCCAATTTTGGGCCGGCGAACAAAAACTAATCTGGGCCAAAGGAAATTTGCTAACTGGGATGTAGTATACATGTAGGCTATATTTAACAAACAATGAGGAAATTTACTACCATGTTTTAAAGACAAACATTTAGAAACTCTTTTTAGAAAAGCTTTTTATCTCTATAGCTTATGAAAAGGAGGCTTGGTTAGCACGGGGAAAGGTAGGTCTAAGCACATGTGGACATAATGATAAGGAAAAGAAGCAAAAATTGTTGGTATATGTATATTAATGATATAGGAATGCTACAATAATCCGAAAACAAAATAAATGAAAAAAAAAAAACAAAAAAAAAAACAACATGATTTTAGACTATGTTTGTATTGTATGTCTGTATAGCTACAGTACCTCTGCTCTCTTAGTAAACATCCACAGGCACACTCACAAACAGACACATTGCCTTTGAAAAATGAACAGTAGACCCTTCTGCCATGAAGTTTTTTTAATTTACAAGTCTACCACAGATTGCACATCTAAATGCTTATCGGGGGTAATGCAGCAGAAAAATGAGTAAATATTGTTCTGGGTATGAAATATGTATTTGTATTTGTTGTAATGTTCATTTATAGTCTCTAAAGAGCATTTAAGCTCATTACGTTTTAAAAACAAAGTAATTTAATCACATCAAGTCGTCACGTGGGTCACCGGTCCTGTAAGACGTTCAAAGCACAAGACGTTCAGTTAGACGTTCGATTAGCCGGTCGGTCGGTCAGACGCTTGATTTTGGCACAGAGTACGCGCCATAAAGGGCAAGTAAATTGTGCATTCGCTCACACGCTGCACTGAGCAGTGTGAGCAGTGCCTTATGATACGCGTTAGCGAAAAAATAAATAAATTACTTCACTGCTACACGTGAATCACGCGTGACGTCTGGCTCCACACTTCACTGCCACACGTGATTTACGTGATATCTGCGTGACGTCTACGTCACATCTACACCTCGTCCGCGTCTTAAATTAAATGGATTTAATATGAAAAAATAAAAAAAAAATTAAGACGTCAGTGAGACGAGCACACTTTTTTCCAGGGGTTTCAGAACAGCGTAATCGATACTGCGTCACCAGGCGGGCGTGGTTTTGGGAAAAGCCATTTGTTTCAGATACCTGTCCGCGATCGCAGGGGTTTCCTGTCAAATACATCCTAGATTTATATACAGTATGTATATAAATAATTTTTATATTACAGTAACTTCAAATACCTGTCCTGATTGCAGGGGTTTTGTGTCAAATACCTTTTATATTATATACAGTAACTTTAAATATTTACAATATACTATTCGGTTATAGAATACCTATTTCACTTTAATAAGCTTACTGACTTCTCGTCAATTCTATGATGTGTCCTATAACACAAGTCAAATCTCCAGTTAGATCTCAGTTTTTATTAATCTTTGTATATTTTCTACAGCTCTTGTCTGTGAAAAAAAACCTTCTAATTATCTGTAATTCCATACTCAATTTAATTTACACAGAAAGAACATGCCATGAAGACGTTTGATGAACTGGCTGATTCAAGGCTTACAGGATCTTCTCATGTATAATCTCCCAAACCATCATTTTCCTGAACAGTGGAATGTCACACTACAGAGAAACAGAGATGAATCAGAGATGAATCAAGAGCATAATAACATTTTTTTAGAAGGGGCAAGGGTGGGCAGTTGCCCCCCCAGATGGTTAGTCATCCCCGTTGTCAGCCACGCTGCAATTGGAGCGGTTTGCCATGCCGCCGGTTGTACGGAGGTACTAGACGGTGCTAAATACCCTCAGACGAAAGCAAAAGCAACTGAAGATCTGGCAAACTATGCAACGAATTGTAAATAAGGCAGTCGCGATGTAAATAAGGGATTCATTGTGTAGTTTAGAGAGCTTCGCTGATTATAACAGAACTTGTGAGATCACGATGAACTGAGATGAGTGGCGCTTTTACGTGATAATAAAGTGAGCAAGCTTTGCGTACTTTCTAGGCTATAATCCATTCAGAATTTGTATGAAACGTTCGTTTTATACGGTGCAGTGTTTCGGGATGACATCTGCATATTTATGATGGATTATATGCTGAAAGTGGCCAGCGGAAGACTGATCATAGTCTGTTTGATCAATTTTGCCTTCTCACGACTTGCCTAAAATAAAATATCTATCTATATAAAACAGTTCAAGTATAAAACAATGTTAGTTTAAACGTTAAACCTAGATAAATGTGTGCTATTAGGCGCATATCCAGTCATTTGTGCGGAGAGTGGAAGCTAAAGCCGCTTTGCAGGACAGGGAGGCGCCAGCGCGATCACTTGCATTTTTTTTCAGTGGAAACCATTTTAAATATTCCGTCACTTTTGCTGATAAAAGTAAGAATAATAAATCATTCCAAACTGTAAAGGGTCTATTTTTATTTGTGTGCACTCAAAATATTAACAAACGTTGCAAACGGTGCTTCTAAAATAAAGAAAACAAACATGATGCGCTTTCCGTGGTCTCAACAGGAGCGCTTCACAAAAATGAACCGAAACTCAGCAAATACATACCTCACAGACATGATACATATATCTATAGAAAGCTTTAAATTATACTTTAACGAAATAAAGCAAATCGAAAACAAAAACTCTTTCATCATGTAATCTGTAAAGCATTTCTCTCTAAAGGCGCATCCAAAGAGGAGATGGCGAGTCAGGATCGGCAACTTCATCCTTGTGACAATGACTCAGAAAACACTAGTTTATTAATGAATAATTCAGAAATCTCGCATTCATTGTAATAACTTTTGCCGGTGCTTTGCGGCAAGCTTTTAGCCGGAACTGTTCAAGCTCTGAAGGCGCTCTTGCTGCTGCTGACGGAGACACTAAACGCCTTCGGAGCCGGTCTCGAAAGTGAAAGCAAAAGTGAAGTCTCCTGTTGTTTCCACCAGCGCGGATTTTTTTCATCACCATATATGGTGGCTGTCTAAAATATAAAAATAAAAAGCAGCCTAAAACAGGCCCGAAGCCCGTCCCGCGTCTGAACTATGACGCGAAAATTGGCCCGAAGCGGGGCGTAAAAAAGCCGACACCCGTCGGTCTCGGCCTGCAATGCAGGGACATATCAACCAGTAGCCTAATTACATTGCCAGTAACGGACAGTAAAATTCATAAATTAATAGTATGCGATTTATGACAAAATAGCCCCACAACCGATCGTTCTTTTTTTCCCTAACTTGTTTCACTTTTATTTACAACAAATCAGAATGGATACATTTCACGTGACACGGGAAAAAGACACGGAAAATCTGAAAAGCAGCGTGCACATTTGGTTAAAAATGAAAGGCTGTCAACTGACACTTAAAACGGGAAGCATCGCCAGATTCAAGAGTCAAACGTTGGCAACCTCTATAAGTTATTCTTGACTGCCCTGCATTCACTGCTTTGGTGCACTGCAATATGGTAGGACATTTAGACTTTTGCTTTTTTTCCCCCGATTTTTTTTTTCTTGCCCCCCGACTCAAGAGTCAAATGTCGCCCATGTCTCATATCATATATCTTATATCAAATCTCATATATCATATCTCATATATCGTATCATATCATATGGTGTCATACTTTAGTTCTCTTTCGGCCGACAGTCCACCTGGAAGCCTCCAAGACACAGCCTTTCTTGACCCTGTACTCCTCTGTGATGTACTTTCTGTTAA
Source organism: Labeo catla (assembly GCA_012976165.1). Taxonomy (NCBI): domain Eukaryota; kingdom Metazoa; phylum Chordata; class Actinopteri; order Cypriniformes; family Cyprinidae; genus Labeo; species Labeo catla. The sequence goes on along the minus strand of VONZ01003801.1, from coordinate 3,292 downwards.
ATAAAACAGATGCACATCCAGATATTAAAAGAAGATGAACAATCAAACCACAAAATAACAGCAAAAATAAGGAGACACTCACAACAACATGTGACAGATCTCATCATGTCTCTGACCTATTGAGTCATAGCACTGTATGGTCTGGGATTTGAAATCAATTACTTGGTGGTAAGAAGCAATACAGGCAACAAGTTAAAGACAAACTGAAAATCATAAATAGTGTTTTGCACTTTTCAAAAAATACATGTAAATATTAAAACTGAAAAATTTAAAAAGGCATCCTAACTCATAAATTACTTACAGCCAAAGCCCAGTGCATGCCTAGGTGCAAAGGAACAAAAACAAGATCAAAGAGGAAGAGATCCACAGCTTTTGTCCAGTTCTTCACTGCGGCATGGCCTTCACCACTCTGAAGCTTTGGGTAAAAGAAAGTGCTGAAAGAGAAGACTTTAAGGCTTCCCACCCTATCACGGTTTCTCTTCATCAGCAAGGACACATAGAAGTTAATAATCTTAGAAGTAGAAGAGGGAAAAAACAAAATACAAAAAACTCATTATTGGAAATGCATGAGATTGGTCAGAGCCAGCATTAGTGCTTCATGATCATCAATGGTCTAATTACATTGATACTGTTGGCAGACACTAGTGTGCAGCAATTTACAGATGAGGTACTCACCCCTGTCTTTCTCTCTTCAGTTCTAAAGAAACTGTGGAAAACATTTCAGGAATGTTGCCCATAGAGTGGACTTCTGTGGTGCCCGTGAGTTTGAATTGCCAAAATGTAGTTTAAATGCAGCTTCAAAGGGCTCTAAACGATCCCAGCCGAGGAAGAAGAGTCTTTTCTAGTGTAACGATTGGTTGTTTTCTAAAAATGAACAATTTATACAATTTTTAATCACAAATGCTTGTTTTGTCTAGATTTGCAATGCACATGCGTACTCTGTGTAATCCAGGTCAATACAGTTAGGGTATGTCGAAAAATTCCGATCCCATTTTCTCCTCCAACTTCAAAATCATCCTACATCGCTGCAGAAGTACCGACCCAGTGTTTACAAAGTGAACGTGCAAAGATTAAACGCCCTTTAGAAAAAAAAGGTAAAACAGTGATGTAGGACGATTTTGACGTTGGAGGAGAAAATGAGATGGAGTTTTTTTTTTAACATACCCTGACTGTCTTGAACCAGAGTGCACAGAGTACACTTACGCATCGCAGAGCTAGACAAGACGAGCGTTTGATAGATAAGGCCCTTCTTCCTCGACTGGGATCATTTAGAGCCCTTTAAAGCTGCATTTAAACTACATTTTGGAAGGTTAAACTACATGGGGAAAATTTCTGAAATGTTTTCCTCTAAAAAGTATTTCTTCATGACTGAAGAAAGAAAGACGTGAACAACTTGTGAATACATTACCTGTAAATTTTTGTTCTAGAAGTGAACTAATCCTTTAAGTAGCACACACCTACTAATCTTTCGGGTAACACTTTATTTAAAGCCCTTATGTCTAATGCATTATAAAACAAATATAATGCACCTTATAATGCATTGTATGAATAATTGTAATCATGGTTATAGTACATTTCTATTCACTGAACACACCTTTAGAAAGTATAGTGTTAGTCTGGTAAGTGTTACCATCTTTTGTTTGTCAGTGCATCAAATGGAAGTGAAGTACAGAAAACAGTAAAGATTTATAAGGTATGAGACATTATAAAATATATGTGACCCTGGAGCACAGAACCAGTCGCTGGGGTATATTTGTAGCAATAGCAAAAAATACATTGTATTATTGATTTTTCCTTTATGCCAAAAATCATTAGGAAATTAAGTAAAGATCATGTTCCATGAAGATATTTTGTAAAATTCCTACTGTAAATATATCAAAACTTAATTTTGATTAGCAATATGCATTATTAGGAACTTCATTTGGACAACTTTAAAGGCGATTTTCTTAATATTTTGATTTTTTTGCACCCTCAGATTCCATATGTTTAAATAGTTGTATCTTGAACAAATATTGTCCTATCCTAACAAATCATACATCAATGGAAAGCTTATTTATTCTTTCAGGTGATGTATAAATCTCAATTTCGAAATTTGACCCTTATGACTAGTTTTGTGGTCAATTTCTCAATGTTAATTGATTTCTTTTATTGTAAACCAATATTGATTCTTAAATTCCAAGAATCAATTTTTTAGTCTATCCTGTCTAGTCAAAGAATAAACAAAACATTGTAGCGTGCCTCACATACAATAAATTGCAAAAAGCTTTGTTTTGTTACATTTTCTATACAAGACGAAGTGTAAGCTTTACAATTTTATCCAATTTAATACCAAATTCAAACAATACAGTGCTCTTTAATGTAGTGTGACAGATTGTGTTGGCATTTTATGCCTGAATCAAAATTAAATGGAATCATTACATTTGTGTCAATAACCAGGCCTAGTGTGCAGTGCAGATTCAGCAATTTATTCAAAAAGGAAAGCAATTTCAGAGGATAACCAAGATTTGATTCGATAAAAGATTGAATACAAACCTTATATTCCATTTTTCTTTACAAAAAAAAAAAAAAAGTAGTACAGTGATGCATTATTCCCAAGAAGGCATTTGTCTTAGTAAAGTAGGTCAAATTATTATTCTAACTCTTACCTTGTCGTTAAGCCAGCAACCCTCCGTCAGTGTGGCCAAGTCACTCTGCGTGATACACATTTTGAAGGCTGTGCTAATCACCAGGTTTGGGTTTTGTAGTGCCAGAATATCCTTCACCTCAGATGCCATGTCCTACACATGAATGGGGGAATTTTAAAAATTAAAAATAAGCTAAAATAACCTTGATCTACAGACAGATTTTATTTACAAAATACATACATTTCACTATCACATATCTTACCTCTGTCAGCCTGGGTAAGTGCTCACTATGATACACATGAGAACACCTGTCACTGTGTGTTATTGTGGTTGCTTTTGTCATTTCCTTTCTGGAGGGATCCACACCACATGCCTTTTTTATATCATGACAAAAGCACAAAACAACTTGAAAATTTTACAAGTTAGTTTTTTAGTAAGAACAGCACAGTAGGATAAAGTGGTGTATATTAGCTGAGCAGAGCTTTTGTCCATTTCTGGATCTTCTGTCCTCTGGTACTCTGGGATATTTGTTTGTGCTTTTTTATTGAGATTTGCATCCTCTGATAATGAAATTAATTCAATTAAAACACCACATTTACATGAGAAAATAACACACAAAAGCATTAAAAAAATGTATCATAAATGGATGCCAGCACCAGGTACTGTAT
>VONZ01003800.1:0-16393 GCA_012976165.1 Labeo catla | reverse complement strand
GGAGATTGGAGTTAAGGACTCTCACAGCCTGGGGGAAAAAGCTGTTGAGAAATCTGACAGAGCGAGCTTTGATACTCCGGTACCTTCTACCTGATGGCAGGAGCTGGAAGAGATTGTGGGAGGGATGGGTGGGGTCCTTCACCATGCTGGAGGCCTTGCTGGAGCATCGTGCAGGCAAAATGTCCAGGATGGAGGGGAGAGGGGCACCGATGATCTTTGCAGCTGTGTTCCCTGTCCGCTGTAGGGCCTTGCGGTCAGCAGCACTGCAGTTCCCGTACCAGACAGTGATGCAGCTGGTCAGCACCCTCTCAATGGTGCCCCTGTAGAAGGTGGTGAGGATGGGTGGAGGGAGACTTGCCCTTTTCAGCCGGCGGAGAAAGTGGAGGCGCTGTTGGCTCTTCTTGTTGATCGACGTGACGTGGGTGGTCCAGGTGAGATCCTCTGTAATGTGCACCCCCAGGAATTTAGTGCTGCTGACTCTCTCCACAGTCGAGCTGTCGATGGTCAGTGGGGGGTGGTCAACAGAGTTTCTTCTGAAGTCCATCACAACCTCTTTTGTCTTACCCACATTGAGGGACAGGGTGTTAGCACCACACCATTCAGCCAGCTGTGCCACTTCCTCTCCGTAGTGTGTTTCATCGTTGTTGCTGATGAGAAGCTCATTTGCCACGGGATGAAGGCCGCAAGCAAACACGACAGTGAGAGCGATTATCGGAATTAGCCGCAATTATCGGCGCAGAAACCTAAAGCAGAAGGGGCGGAAGCCCGCCCGTAGTCGGCAGGGTTCGACCCTGCGCGGGGAGACCCCAATGGATTTCAAGTCCATCGCCTTAACCTCTCGGCCACGACTACGCCTGGTTGCGGCCCGCCTGCTCTCTTGGCTGGAGGGGGGCAGCACAGGATGCCACAGAGCTTCAGACGCAAAATCCAGGTTAAGGACGAGGTGGCAAAAAGGAGCCGGACGTTCCCGGCGCTCAACGGCAAAAGGCTGCCGTGACCCGGATTCGAACCGGGGTTGCTGCGGCCACAACGCAGAGTTCTAACCACTATACGATCACGCCGTGCCACTGGCTCACGGCTGTGGGGGCAGCCGTCCGATTATAAAAAGGGCAAGCGGCGTGTTATTCGGTTGGAGAGGGGCTGCGCAAATCCGTGCGACGGACGCGCAAGAAACGGGCACGGTACAGGCAAACAGCGTAGTCGGCAGGATTCGAACCTGCGCGGGGAAAGCCCAATGGATTTCTAGTCCATCGCCTTAACCACTCGGCCACGACTACGGCGACCTGGCCGTCCTCTGCCCTGTCGTCGTGCAGCACTGCCGCCTGACCCACGGGCATCCCAGCCAGCTCAGTCACGCAGCCGAGATTGCAAGCCGGCCCCGCTGCAGACAAAACAGCGGGCCCAACGAGGAGAAAGCCGGCCGTAACGTTTCGCACGAAGACGCGCGGCTGTAGCGGTTCGTGCGTTTAAATGAGCACAGGCGACCTCAAAGTTGGGTGAGAAAAAAAACCCACAAACTGGCTATGGCGTTACTGAACACTCTCAAAAGAGGAAAACACCCCACCACAGGCAATGAAACATTCTTGAAGGGGAAACACAGCAAAGTGCGCGCCGCCACACGGCAGACCTGTACCGGGACGACAGTAGGCTGAGGCCGCCAACAAGATGACGGCCATACGCCCGAACAGGGACTTGAACCCTGGACCCTCAGATTAAAAGTCTGATGCTCTACCGACTGAGCTATCCGGGCTCTTGCGCAAGTTCCGCCTCTTACGTTTCATATAAACGCTCTTTCCCCACAAGCCGCTTGGAAGAAGTCAAGTCAAGTCGAGCTTTATTGTCATTCTGCTGCATGTGTGGACATATAGTGGAACGAGATGTCATGACTCCCAGGACCACGGTGCTACATGCTAGTTAAACATAATGTAAACATACAACAGTACAAGTATAAGAAAAGCAATTATAGACCTATACAACAGTTAACCATCTGACTATACATGTACTATAAATACTATAACTACAATAAATAGTTGACTAAACATACAAAAACTGAGACTAAAAAAAACTTTACATAAGTACTGTACATGAAGTTTTACAAAAGAGATATTTGTACAGGGACAGGGAGATTGGCGTTAAGGGCTCTCACAGCCTGGGGGAAAAAGCTGGTGAGGAATCGGACAGCGCGAGCTTTAATACTCCGGTACCTTCTACCTGATGGCAGGAGCTGGAAGAGATTGTGGGAGGGATGGGTGGGGTCCTTCACCATGCTGGAGGCCTTGCTGGAGCATCGTGCAGGGAAAATGTCCAGGATGGAGGGGAGAGGGGCACCAATGATCTTTGCCGCTGTGTTCCCTGTCCGCTGTAGGGCCTTGCGGTCAGCAGCACTGCAGTTCCCGTACCAGACAGTGATGCAGCTGGTCAGCACACTCTCAATGGTGCCCCTGTAGAAGGTGGTGAGGATGGGTGGAGGGAGACTTGCCCTTTTCAGCCGGCGGAGAAAGTGGAGGCGCTGTTGGCTCTTCTTGTTGATCGACGTGACGTTGGTGGTCCAGGTGAGCTCCTCTGTAATGTGCACCCCCAGGAATTTAGTGCTGCTGACTCTCTCCACAGTCGAGCTGTCGATGGTCAGTGGGGGGTGGTCAACAGAGTTTCTTCTGAGGGGTGCATCACAACCTCTCTTTTGTCTTACCCACATTGAGGACAGGTTGTTAGCACCACACCATTCAGCCAGCTGTGCCACTTCCTCTCCGTAGTGTGTTTCATCGTTGTTGAGACCCCAATGGATTTCAAGTCCATCGCCTTAACCTCTCGGCCACGACTACGCCTGGTTGCGGTCCGCCTGCTCTCTTGGCTGGACGTGGGCAGCACAGGATGCCACAGAGCTTCAGACGCAAAATCCAGGTTAAGGACGAGGTGGCAAAAAGGAGCCGGACGTTCCCGGCGCTCAACGGCAAAGGGCTGCCGTGACCCGGATTCGAACCGGGGTTGCTGCGGCCACAACGCAGAGTACTAACCACTATACGATCACGGCGCGCCACTGGCTCACGGCTGTGGGGGCAGCCGTCCGATTATAAAAAGGGCAAGCGGCGTGTTATTCGGTTGGAGAGGGGCTGCGCAAATCCGTGCGACGGACGCGCAAGAAAAGGGCACGGTACAGGCAACCAGCGTAGTCGGCAGGATTCGAACCTGCGCGGGGAAACCCCAATGGATTTCTAGTCCATCGCCTTAACCACTCGGCCACGACTACGGCGACCTGGCCGTCCTCTGCCCTGTCGTCGTGCAGCCCTGCCGCCTGCCCCACGTGCATCCCAGCCCGCTCAGTCACGCAGCCGAGATTGCAAGCCGGCCCCGCTGCAGACAAATGGCAGACTAGCGAGGAGAAACCCGGCGTACGTTTACGCTTTTGAGCAGCGGCTGTATTTGGTTCGTCGTTTAAATGAGCACAGGCGACCTCAAAAGTTGGGTGAAAACTCCTAAAACTGGCTATGGCTTTACTGAACACTCTCAAAGGGAAAACACCCACCACAGGCAATGAAACATTCTTGAAGGAAACACAGCAAAGTCTTAGCGCCGCCCTGCACAGCAGACCTGTACCAGGACGACAGTAGGCTGGGAGCCGCCAACAAGAGATAGCTGACCCCTACGCTGAACAGGACTTAGACCCTGGACCCTCAGATTAAAGTCTGATGCTCTACCGACTGGGCTATCCGGGCTCTTCGCGCCAAACTCCGCCTACGTTTCATATAACCTTTCCCCACAAGCCGCCTGGAAGAAGTCAAGTCGAGCTTTATTGTCATTCTGCTGCATGTGTGGACATATAGTGGAACGAGATGTCGTGACTCCCAGGACCACGGTGCTACATACTAGTTAAACATAATGTAAACATACAACAGTACAAGTATAAGAAAAGCAATTATAGACCTATACAACAGTTAACCATCTGACTATACATGTACTATAAATACTATAACTACAATAAAGAGTTGACTAAACATACACAAACTGAGACTAAAAAAAACTTTACATAAATACTGTACATGAAGTTTTACAAAAGAGATATTTGTACAGGGACAGGGAGATTGGCGTTAAGGGCTCTCACAGCCTGGGGGAAAAAGCTGGTGAGGAATCGGACAGAGCGAGCTTTAATACTCCGGTACCTTCTACCTGATGGCAGGAGCTGGAAGAGATTGTGGGAGGGATGGGTGGGGTCCTTCACCATGCTGGAGGCCTTGCTGGAGCATCGTGCAGGGAAAATGTCCAGGATGGAGGGGAGAGGGGCACCGATGATCTTTGCAGCTGTGTTCCCTGTCAGCTGTAGGGCCTTGCGGTCAGCAGCACTGCAGTTCCCGTACCAGACAGTGATGCAGCTGGTCAGCACACTCTCAATGGTGCCCCTGTAGAAGGTGGTGAGGATGGGGGGAGGGAGACTTGCCCTTTTCAGCCGGCGGAGAAAGTGGAGGCGCTGTTGGCTCTTCTTGTTGATCGACGTGACGTTGGTGGTCCAGGTGAGATCCTCTGTAATGTGCACCCCCAGGAATTTAGTGCTGCTGACTCTCTCCACAGTCGAGCTGTCGATGGTCAGTGGGGGTGGTCAACAGAGTTTCTTCTGAAGTCCATCACAACCTCTTTTGTCTTACCCACATTGAGGGACAGGTTGTTAGCACCACACCATTCAGCCAGCTGTGCCACTTCCTCTCCGTAGTGTGTTTCATCGTTGTTGAGACCCCAATGGATTTCAAGTCCATCGCCTTAACCTCTCGGCCACGACTACGCCTGGTTGCGGTCCGCCTGCTCTCTTGGCTGGACGTGGGCAGCACAGGATGCCACAGAGCTTCAGACGCAAAATCCAGGTTAAGGACGAGGTGGCAAAAAGGAGCCGGACGTTCCCGGCGCTCAACGGCAAAGGGCTGCCGTGACCCGGATTCGAACCGGGGTTGCTGCGGCCACAACGCAGAGTACTAACCACTATACGATCACGCCGCGCCACTGGCTCACGGCCGTGGTGGCAGCCGTCCGATTATAAAAAGGGCAAGCGGCGTGTTATTCGGTTGGAGAGGGGCTGCGCAAATCCGTGCGACGGACGCGCAAGAAAAGGGCACGGTACAGGCAAACAGCGTAGTCGGCAGGATTCGAACCTGCGCGGGGAAACCCCAATGGATTTCTAGTCCATCGCCTTAACCACTCGGCCACGACTACGGCGACCTGGCCGTCCTCTGCCCTGTCGTCGTGCAGCACTGCCGCCTGACCCACGTGCATCCCAGCCAGCTCAGTCACGCAGCCGAGATTGCAAGCCGGCCCCGCTGCAGACAAAACAGCGGGCCCAACGAGGAGAAAGCCGGCCGTAACGTTTCGCACGAAGACGCGCGGCTGTAGCGGTTCGTGCGTTTAAATGAGCACAGGCGACCTCAAAGTTGGGTGAGAAAAAAAACCCACAAACTGGCTATGGCTTTACTGAACACTCTCAAAAGAGGAAAACACCCCACCACAGGCAATGAAACATTCTTGAAGGGGAAACACAGCAAAGTGCGCGCCGCCACACGGCAGACCTGTACCGGGACGACAGTAGGCTGAGGCCGCCAACAAGATGACGGCCCTACGCCCGAACAGGGACTTGAACCCTGGACCCTCAGATTAAAAGTCTGATGCTCTACCGACTGAGCTATCCGGGCTCTTGCGCAAGTTCCGCCTCTTACGTTTCATATAAACGCTCTTTCCCCACAAGCCGCCTGGAAGAAGTCAAGTCAAGTCGAGCTTTATTGTCATTCTGCTGCATGTGTGGACATATAGTGGAACGAGATGTCGTGACTCCCAGGACCACGGTGCTACATACTAGTTAAACATAATGTAAACATACAACAGTACAAGTATAAGAAAAGCAATTATAGACCTATACAACAGTTAACCATCTGACTATACATGTACTATAAATACTATAACTACAATAAATAGTTGACTAAACATACACAAACTGAGACTAAAAAAAACTTTACATAAGTACTGTACATGAAGTTTTACAAAAGAGATATTTGTACAGGGACAGGGAGATTGGCGTTAAGGGCTCTCACAGCCTGGGGGAAAAAGCTGGTGAGGAATCGGACAGAGCGAGCTTTAATACTCCGGTACCTTCTACCTGATGGCAGGAGCTGGAAGAGATTGTGGGAGGGATGGGTGGGGTCCTTCACCATGCTGGAGGCCTTGCTGGAGCATCGTGCAGGGAAAATGTCCAGGATGGAGGGGAGAGGGGCACCGATGATCTTTGCAGCTGTGTTCCCTGTCCGCTGTAGGGCCTTGCGGTCAGCAGCACTGCAGTTCCCGTACCAGACAGTGATGCAGCTGGTCAGCACACTCTCAATGGTGCCCCTGTAGAAGGTGGTGAGGATGGGTGGAGGGAGACTTGCCCTTTTCAGCCGGCGGAGAAAGTGGAGGCGCTGTTGGCTCTTCTTGTTGATCGACGTGACGTTGGTGGTCCAGGTGAGATCCTCTGTAATGTGCACCCCCAGGAATTTAGTGCTGCTGACTCTCTCCACAGTCGAGCTGTCGATGGTCAGTGGGGGGTGGTCAACAGAGTTTCTTCTGAAGTCTTTGTCTTACCCACATTGAGGGACAGGTTGTTAGCACCACACCATTCAGCCAGCACCACACCATTCAGCCAGCTGTGCCACTTCCTCTCCGTAGTGTGTTTCATCGTTGTTGCTGATGAGAAGCTCATTTGCCACGGGATGAAGGCCGCAAGCAAACACGACAGTGAGAGCGATTATCGGAATTAGCCGCAATTATCGGCGCAGAAACCTAAAGCAGAAGGGGCTTAAGCCCGCCCGTAGTCGGCAGGGTTCGAACCTGCGCGGGGAGACCCCAATGGATTTCAAGTCCATCGCCTTAACCTCTCGGCCACGACTACGCCTGGTTGCGGCCCGCCTGCTCTCTTGGCTGGAGGGGGGCAGCACAGGATGCCACAGAGCTTCAGACGCAAAATCCAGGTTAAGGACGAGGTGGCAAAAAGGAGCCGGACGTTCCCGGCGCTCAACGGCAAAGGGCTGCCGTGACCCGGATTCGAACCGGGGTTGCTGCGGCCACAACGCAGAGTACTAACCACTATACGATCACGGCGCGCCACTGGCTCACAGCCGTGGTGGCAGCCGTCCGATTATAAAAAGGGCAAGCGGCGTGTTATTCGGTTGGAGAGGGGCTGCGCAAATCCGTGCGACGGACGCGCAAGAAAAGGGCACGGTACAGGCAAACAGCGTAGTCGGCAGGATTCGAACCTGCGCGGGGAAACCCCAATGGATTTCTAGTCCATCGCCTTAACCACTCGGCCACGACTACGGCGACCTGGCCGTCCTCTGCCCTGTCGTCGTGCAGCACTGCCGCCTGACCCACGTGCATCCCAGCCAGCTCAGTCACGCAGCCGAGATTGCAAGCCGGCCCCGCTGCAGACAAAACAGCGGGCCCAACGAGGAGAAAGCCGGCCGTAACGTTTCGCACGAAGACGCGCGGCTGTAGCGGTTCGTGCGTTTAAATGAGCACAGGCGACCTCAAAGTTGGGTGAGAAAAAAACCCACAAACTGGCTATGGCTTTACTGAACACTCTCAAAAGAGGAAAACACCCCACCACAGGCAATGAAACATTCTTGAAGGGGAAACACAGCAAAGTGCGCGCCGCCACACGGCAGACCTGTACCGGGACGACAGTAGGCTGAGGCCGCCAACAAGATGACGGCCCTACGCCCGAACAGGGACTTGAACCCTGGACCCTCAGATTAAAAGTCTGATGCTCTACCGACTGAGCTATCCGGGCTCTTGCGCAAGTTCCGCCTCTTACGTTTCATATAAACGCTCTTTCCCCACAAGCCGCCTGGAAGAAGTCAAGTCAAGTCGAGCTTTATTGTCATTCTGCTGCATGTGTGGACATATAGTGGAACGAGATGTCGTGACTCCCAGGACCACGGTGCTACATACTAGTTAAACATAATGTAAACATACAACAGTACAAGTATAAGAAAAGCAATTATAGACCTATACAACAGTTAACCATCTGACTATACATGTACTATAAATACTATAACTACAATAAATAGTTGACTAAACATACACAAACTGAGACTAAAAAAAACTTTACATAAGTACTGTACATGAAGTTTTACAAAAGAGATATTTGTACAGGGACAGGGAGATTGGCGTTAAGGGCTCTCACAGCCTGGGGGAAAAAGCTGGTGAGGAATCGGACAGAGCGAGCTTTAATACTCCGGTACCTTCTACCTGATGGCAGGAGCTGGAAGAGATTGTGGGAGGGATGGGTGGGGTCCTTCACCATGCTGGAGGCCTTGCTGGAGCATCGTGCAGGGAAAATGTCCAGGATGGAGGGGAGAGGGGCACCGATGATCTTTGCAGCTGTGTTCCCTGGCCGCTGTAGGGCCTTGCGGTCAGCAGCACTGCAGTTCCCGTACCAGACAGTGATGCAGCTGGTCAGCACACTCTCAATGGTGCCCCTGTAGAAGGTGGTGAGGATGGGCGGAGGGAGACTTGCCCTTTTCAGCCGGCGGAGAAAGTGGAGGCGCTGTTGGCTCTTCTTGTTGATCGACGTGACGTTGGTGGTCCAGGTGAGATCCTCTGTAATGTGCACCCCCAGGAATTTAGTGCTGCTGACTCTCTCCACAGTCGAGCTGTCGATGGTCAGTGGGGGGTGGTCAACAGAGTTTCTTCTGAAGTCCATCACAACCTCTTTTGTCTTACCCACATTGAGGGACAGGTTGTTAGCACCACACCATTCAGCCAGCACCACACCATTCAGCCAGCTGTGCCACTTCCTCTCCGTAGTGTGTTTCATCGTTGTTGCTGATGAGAAGCTCATTTGCCACGGGATGAAGGCCGCAAGCAAACACGACAGTGAGAGCGATTATCGGAATTAGCCGCAATTATCGGCGCAGAAACCTAAAGCAGAAGGGGCGGAAGCCCGCCCGTAGTCGGCAGGGTTCGAACCTGCGCGGGGAGACCCCAATGGATTTCAAGTCCATCGCCTTAACCTCTCGGCCACGACTACGCCTGGTTGCGGCCCGCCTGCTCTCTTGGCTGGAGGGGGGCAGCACAGGATGCCACAGAGCTTCAGACGCAAAATCCAGGTTAAGGACGAGGTGGCAAAAAGGAGCCGGACGTTCCCGGCGCTCAACGGCAAAAGGCTGCCGTGACCCGGATTCGAACCGGGGTTGCTGCGGCCACAACGCAGAGTTCTAACCACTATACGATCACGCCGTGCCACTGGCTCACGGCTGTGGGGGCAGCCGTCCGATTATAAAAAGGGCAAGCGGCGTGTTATTCGGTTGGAGAGGGGCTGCGCAAATCCGTGCGACGGACGCGCAAGAAAAGGGCACGGTACAGGCAAACAGCGTAGTCGGCAGGATTCGAACCTGCGCGGGGAAACCCCAATGGATTTCTAGTCCATCGCCTTAACCACTCGGCCACGACTACGGCGACCTGGCCGTCCTCTGCCCTGTCGTCGTGCAGCACTGCCGCCTGACCCACGTGCATCCCAGCCAGCTCAGTCACGCAGCCGAGATTGCAAGCCGGCCCCGCTGCAGACAAAACAGCGGGCCCAACGAGGAGAAAGTCGGCCGTAACGTTTCGCACGAAGACGCGCGGCTGTAGCGGTTCGTGCGTTTAAATGAGCACAGGCGACCTCAAAGTTGGGTGAGAAAAAAAACCCACAAACTGGCTATGGCTTTACTGAACACTCTCAAAAGAGGAAAACACCCCACCACAGGCAATGAAACATTCTTGAAGGGGAAACACAGCAAAGTGCGCGCCGCCACACGGCAGACCTGTACCGGGACGACAGTAGGCTGAGGCCGCCAACAAGATGACGGCCCTACGCCCGAACAGGGACTTGAACCCTGGACCCTCAGATTAAAAGTCTGATGCTCTACCGACTGAGCTATCCGGGCTCTTGCGCAAGTTCCGCCTCTTACGTTTCATATAAACGCTCTTTCCCCACAAGCCGCCTGGAAGAAGTCAAGTCGAGCTTTATTGTCATTCTGCTGCATGTGTGGACATATAGTGGAACGAGATGTCGTGACTCCCAGGACCACGGTGCTACATACTAGTTAAACATAATGTAAACATACAACAGTACAAGTATAAGAAAAGCAATTATAGACCTATACAACAGTTAACCATCTGACTATACATGTACTATAAATACTATAACTACAATAAATAGTTGACTAAACATACACAAACTGAGACTAAAAAAAACTTTACATAAGTACTGTACATGAAGTTTTACAAAAGAGATATTTGTACAGACGACAGGGCAGAAGCTCATTTGCCACGGGATGAAGGCCGCAAGCAAACACGACAGTGAGAGCGATTATCGGAATTAGCCGCAATTATCGGCGCAGAAACCTAAAGCAAGAGGGGCGGAAGCCCGCCCGTAGTCGGCAGGGTTCGAACCTGCGCGGGGAGACCCCAATGGATTTCAAGTCCATCGCCTTAACCTCTCGGCCACGACTACGCCTGGTTGCGGCCCGCCTGCTCTCTTGGCTGGAGGCGGGCAGCACAGGATGCCACAGAGCTTCAGACGCAAAATCCAGGTTAAGGACGAGGTGGCAAAAAGGAGCCGGCCGTTTCCGGCGCTCAACGGCAAAGGGCTGCCTTGACCCGGATTCGAACCGGAGTTGCTGCGGCCACAACGCAGAGTACTAACCACTATACGATCACGGCACGCCACTGGCTCACGGCCATGGTGGCAGCCGTCCGATTATAAAAAGGACAAGCGGCGTGTTATTCGGTTGGAGAGGGGCTGCGCAAATCCGTGCGACGGACGCGCAAGAAAAGGGCACGGTCGCATCTCTCAAACGCACAGGCAAACAGCGCAGTCGGCAGGATTCGAACCAGCGCGGGGAAACCCCAATGGATTTCTAGTCCATCGCCTTAACCACTCGGCCACGACTACGGCGACCTGGCCGTCCTCTGCCCTGTCGTCGTGCAGCACTGCCGCCTGACCCACGTGCATCAAAGCCAGCTCAGTCACGCAGCCGAGATTGCAAGCCGGCCCCGCTGCAGACAAAACAGCGGGCCCAACGAGGAGAAAGCCGGCCGTAACGTTTCGCACGAAGACGCGCGGCTGTAGCGGTTCGTGCGTTTAAATGAGTACAGGCGACCTCAAAGTTGGGTGAGAAAAAAAACCCACAAACTGGCTATGGCTTTACTGAACACTCTCAAAAGATGAAAACACCCCACCACAGGCAATGAAACATTCTTGAAGGGGAAACACAGCAAAGTGCGCGCCGCCACACGGCAGACCTGTACCGGGACGACAGTAGGCTGAGGCCGCCAACAAGATGATGGCCCTACGCCCGAACAGGGACTTGAACCCTGGACCCTCAGATTAAAAGTCAGATGCTCTACCGACTGAGCTATCCGGGCTCTTGCGCAAGTTCCGCCTCTTACGTTTCATATAAACGCTCTTTCCCCACAAGCCGCCTGGAAGAAGTCAAGTCAAGTCGAGCTTTATTGTCATTCTGCTGCATGTGGGGACATATAGTGGAACGAGATGTCGTGACTCCCAGGACCACGGTGCTACATACTAGTTAAACATAATGTAAACATACAACAGTACAAGTATAAAAGCTGGTGAGGAATCGGACAGAGCGAGCTTTAATACTCCGGTACCTTCTACCTGATGGCAGGAGCTGGAAGAGATTGTGGGAGGGATGGGTGGGGTCCTTCACCATGCTGGAGGCCTTGCTGGAGCATCGTGCAGGGAAAATGTCCAGGATGGAGGGGAGAGGGGCACCGATGATCTTTGCAGCTGTGTTCCCTGTCCGCTGTAGGGCATTGCGGTCAGCAGCACTGCAGTTCCCGTACCAGACAGTGATGCAGCTGGTCAGCACACTCTCAATGGTGCCCCTGTAGAAGGTGGTGAGGATGGGTGGAGGGAGACTTGCCCTTTTCAGCCGGCGGAGAAAGTGGAGGCGCTGTTGGCTCTTCTTGTTGATCGACGTGACGTTGGTGGTCCAGGTGAGATCCTCTGTAATGTGCACCCCCAGGAATTTAGTGCTGCTGACTCTCTACACAGTCGAGCTGTCGATGGTCAGTGGGGGGTGGTCAACAGAGTTTCTTCTGAAGTCCATCACAACCTCTTTTGTCTTACCCACATTGAGGGACAGGTTGTTAGCACCACACCATTCAGCCAGCTGTGCCACTTCCTCTCCGTAGTGTGTTTCATCGTTGTTGCTGATGAGAAGCTCATTTGTCACGGGATGAAGGCCGCAAGCAAACACGACAGTGAGAGCGATTATCGGAATTAGCCGCAATTATCGGCGCAGAAACCTAAAGCAGAAGGGGCGGAAGTCCGCCCGTAGTCGGCAGGGTTCGAACCTGCGCGGGGAGACCCCAATGGATTTCGAGTCCATCCAAAAACTCAAATATAACACATGTAATAATAATAATAATAGGAAATATATAAAACAAATATAAAAAGAACTTGCATTACATGTATTATATGCTTGCTACCAAATAGGTTTTCAAAAATCTTAAATCCAGCATTTATATAATACAAAGCAGTATAAAAAAGGATTTATAAACAAATTGAAATAGTTACATTTATAATGTTACAACCAAGGTTTAATACTAAGAACAGAATATATACACATGAAAAAAATAAAATAATAATAATAACAATAATAAAAATAAATAATTATATATCCAAAAGCTCGAATCTATCATTTTTACAACCTTTCAAATCGGACCTTTATATAATAGAAGTGTATGTAAATAATTTAAATAACTACCTAATAATAATAATAATAATAATAATAATGATAATGATGATGATGATGATAAATATAAACTTTTATAATTTTTATAAGACAAATACAAATTTAAAGAACTATAATAATAATAATAATAATAATAATACTCGCATCATAATAATCTACTTTCACATCTGACCTTTATATAATAGAAGTGTATGTAAATAATTTAAATAACTACCTAATAATAATAATAATGATAAATATAAACTTTTATAATTTTTATAAGACAAATACAAATTTAAAGAACTATAATAATAATAATAATAATACTTGCATCATAATAATCTACTTTCACATCTGACCTTTATATAATAGAAGTGTATGTAAATAATTTAAATAACTACCTAATAATAATAATAATGATGATGATAAATATAAACTTTTATAATTTTTATAAGACAAATACAAATTTAAAGAACTATAATAATAATAATAATAATACTTGCATCATAATAATCTACTTTCACATCTGACCTTTATATAATAGAATTACCATATAATTACCACAAATACAGCTTAATTGTATATAATTATTTATATTGTTTTTATAAACAACTTTTCTATAAAGAGCTTTCCTTTACATTCCAATTTACTTGGTTTACTTAGCGTACTAGTTAAAATGCACTAACCTAAAGGTCATGCTGTATTAATGTCTGAAATTAAAGACAATATAAAACTTAAAAAGAGTCTTTCCACTCTGTAATGGTCTGGCCAGATGCCGGACAGTACCACTTTCCTTTAACCTGGGAATGGCCAGTAAGTTTGCTTTTTGATTGGCCACATGTTTTACACTGGTAATGGTAATGTTCTTTTGTGTGACGCTTCTTTGGTGGCTCCCCTCTTGCCACACGCTCTTGATCTTCAAGAGCTGCCTTGTGCAGTCTCCAAGCACGCTGTCGGTTCTGAGGAGGTGGCGGAGCTGATGGCTGCTGGCCTGGCGGAAAGGAAGACCATCCCTGAGGCGGTGGTGGCAGTGGTGAAGCTGATGGCTGTTGGCTTTGTGGAAAGGAAAACCCCTGAGGCGGCAGTGGCTAAGCTGATGGTTAACGGGCGGAAGGGAGCACCATTCTGGAGGCGGTGGCAGTGGCCGTTTATATGGCTGCTGGCCTGGCGGAAGGGAAGACCATTCCTGGAGGCGTGGTGGCAGTGGTGAAGCTGATGGTTGCTGGCCTGGCGGAAGGGCCACCACCCCGAGGCGGTGGTGGCAGTGGCCAGCTGCTGATGGCTGTTGGCTTTGTGGAAAGGAAAACCCTCCCGCTTGAGGCGGTGATGGCAGTGGCCAAGCTGATGGCTGCTATTCCATGGAAGGGAAGACCAAATCCATGAGGGCGTGGCGAGCTGATGGTGGATACGGCTAAAAAGCACCAATCTGAATACTATCCAGACCAGGTATGCCACCCAGGAAAGTGCTGAGCCCCAGGCCAGAAAGGGGCCGTTTAGGTGCTGTAGGGAGCACCGATGTCGATGCTCCCCCAGCCCATTGTCTGTGTGTGCACTAACATTTCGCAGTTGCAGTTCCAGTTCGTGCATATTTTCGCTGTCAATAACCGCCTCTACCCCCTCATGATTTTCAGGCTCCTGAACCAATGGAACATGCCTGTGTTCAACAGGTGCCGACGGGAGCACTTTAGGCATCGGCAGTGGCTCATTCGCCAAACCAACTTGCTGGGGAAGCTCCACTCCTTGCAGCAAGGTGTCCCGGTCAGTTCATTTCTGTCGCTCAAGAAGCCTGGGGAAGAAAAAAAAAAAAAAAAACATTTTCAGTTCAAAGACAGCACAAAATAAAGGTGACTTAACTTGACCAAGGTGTAAACTGATAAATGATGACTATGTAACAAAGTATACATCCAGCCAGTTATCATAAAATAAATCCTGAATGGGACAGTGTTTAACACCCTTCAGTGATGATCAGCTAAATGTACATTATCTGAAATGCTTGATTCTGATTGATCAGTTGCAACATTCCAAGGACTGTCTTTCCCCAATATTGGCTTTAGATTATAGCAACAATGAATAATAGATGCTCATCATGAAACAGTGCTGGCTTCAGATATCCAGATGGGAAGCCTGTTACACAGCACTACTACTAATGACATTATTGTGGGAAATTGTGGGAAACTGACTTTGAAAATATCTCAACTTACCAATCAGAATCAAAAACTGAGAGCGGTGTAATATTAAGCAACAAAGCAACCATTCATATTTCTGTAAAGCTGCTGTGAAACAATGTATACAATTAATATACGTAATATACAAATACATTTGGAATTAGAATAGTTAATTCAGTAGCTGTTACTGAAGTGCAGTTTTTCATGGGAAATGTACTACTAAAGTGAATTCAAGAAGCCAAGAACCAACTCACCAAGATGACACTGTAGTGTTGTTGATTGTGTTGATTGTAACTAGCACAAAGTTGGCCTTGTCCAGCACCTCTCTGCAGTCTTCAAGCAGCTGCTTGATGTGACTATACGTCATCACAATTGCCTGAGGAATTGGAAAGACTTTGCCCTTGTTGTCTTTAGGCCTGTTTCTGGCTTCCCTGAACTCCTTTAAAAGCTTGAGTGTGACGCATTCTGAAATCCTGTTGACATCAGGTCTCTGGGCAGCCTGGCCGTGGGTCATGAACAGTCTGTGGATAAAATGATGCACTGATTGTATTATGCATGATGCTTGTATTCCATGGTTCTTTATAGCTTTGTAAACATAGACTAATTACATTTTTGAAATTTATGCAGATGAAAATAAGGGAATGAGGGATACTTCATGGCGGCACACAGGCAGCATGAAACAAGACTTTTAGACAGGTGCACTACTATTTAACTCACCTTTCAGCCGCTTGCTGACCAGGGACTGAGCCACTACGCTTCCGAGAAGCTCTCCAGGGACCTGGCAAGACATTTTTCTTGCACTTAAGGGAATACTTGGAGGGGGACTGATCAATGGCATGCAGACACGAATACAACCACAAGATCTCTGCTATCTCATTGGTTGATAAAGCAGTGATGGTGCGGTTGAGGTTGACGAGGTACCCTGCCAGGTTATCCACTGTTTCCCATCCAGGAACACCCCTTGAATCACATCTACTGTCCTAAAAATGTGTATTTAAAAAAAATAAATAAATAAAATAAAAAAACCACACACACAACACACACACACACACACAACCAAACAATATCCTGCATTACAAAATAGTCTTTTGATATACCATTCTTAAATTACAAGCATCAGCATTAAGTATTAGAAACTTTACCGGAGCTGATGTGTTGGGCCTAGCGCAGGAAATGTCTTCTATGTCAGGACTGTAAGAGCTACCACTTGGAAGACTGGTTTCCTAGATCATTTTTAAACATTGTAAGAGTAGAATACAATTGGGTTACAAAATTGACTGTTCAAAAGTTTTTAATAATTATTCTCACACTTCACAAAAAGGCATTAACTTAATTTCCAGTGATGTCATATACTATTTTTGAACTGAACTGTGCTAGATGACATCACTGGATTCAATGATTAACTGCCTTTAACTGAAAATTAAGTGTTTACCATTGTCCTTTTGCATTATTGACATACTTTTTTCCTATTTAATA
>VONZ01003799.1:0-16404 GCA_012976165.1 Labeo catla | reverse complement strand
GCGAGCATGAGCAACATAAAGCGAGAGTGGCAGGCAGTCAAACAAACTATTACGGTTGAAGTTTTTTTGTTTGTTTATTGTGTTACATTTCAAACTAAACTAAAAAGAAGGAATTTTATCTCATGATTTTAGCCGTTAAAGTTACCTCAGACCGCGACATAAGCGAACCAAACATGGCATTTATTTACGAAATTAATATAGAAAACCTACAAAAATACAAAACACTAATCATCTTACATGATATCTAACGTTATATCAGCAAAAACGATGAATAAAAATAGATTTATAGCGCTTACCTTTTCCTTCGTGTCCGTCTGCTGAAGGTTGACCGTTAAAGTGACGGGCACGCGCACTTACGCAGCACTCAAAAAGTGACGTGCGCTGGTTTAAATGTTCACTTGACCGATGTCGTTTTTCAATAAATTTCTTCTGTCATTCACAAGCATAAATTAGTGATATTTGCTAACAAACTATTTGGTTTTGTTTTGTCATTAACTTGCTATATATAAGACTCTCTCTGTAATGGCTGAGAGAACGGGTTTCTTCTTTAATAGCGGATCCCAAGCTAAAATCGAGCATTACCGCCATCTGCTGTTTGCAAGGACCTTTCGCCTTCTTCTTCTTCTTCTTCTTCTTCTTCTTCTTGTTTAATGGCGACCAACTCCTTAACAGCATTATCGCCACCTACTGTACTGGATGTTACATTAAACTTACATAGGTGATGAGTCTGAATTTTGAGAAAGGACAAACAAACAAAATATATATATATATATATATATATATATATATATATATATAATACTACTACTACTAATAATAATAATCCAACCTTTATGTTTCATACTCCCTTTAATCTATGGAGCACTCAGAGCACATGCTCATGATAGCACTGCGTGTTCAGCTCCTCTACCACTTACAATTAGCTCTACATGCTCCAGATTAAGTAGAGTATTCCCATCCAAATTATATCCTAAGGACCTTTCTCAAAACCAATGAAGAATCGTATAAATGGTCTGCATTGGATAGTTTTGCTTTCAATTATTAGAAGACACAACAAAACTAAATAAATTCCAAACAAGCTCATTCTATTCTTCAATAATCCATTCTATTCTTCAAGAAAATCCAGGGAAGAGCTCTTGTCCGTTGCTGTCTTTTCCTCTTTATTATTTTCTCTTTTCCTTTGTACTCCACTATAACAATGTGGTCTGCTGTCCAGATTATAGAAGCACCTATAAGTTAGGCCAAACCCCACCCGTAACGTCCAGAGAGGGGGAGCTGGACGTCTTTTGGTTCTACAGCACCACTTGATTATTTCAGTCCTCAACTCACCTTAGCCACATACTCTCTAACTCGACTCAAATGGGGCACATCTCAAACGAGCCTGTATATTCTCACTGCCTGCAGTCTTTTACTAAGCTATTATAAAACGAACCCGCAGCACTCTCATCTTCAGCTCTTTATAGTTTTATTATGAATCGTATAACGTTTTTATGACATTTTGTTTTTGTAGCCTACATGTGTGTGCGCGCGTGCGTGTGTGTTTAGATTGCAGCCATTACAAAGTTAGGAACCCGTCATTTGATATCGTTCAGCGAAATAACACACACACACACACACACATATGTTGGGTTTACATGTTTTATGGGGACATTCCATAGGCTTAATGGTTTTTATACTGTAAAAACCGTATTTTCTATCACCCTACACCTACCCTACACCTAAACCTAGCCCTCACAGGAGACTGTGCACACTTTTACTTTCTCAAAAAAACTCATTGTGCATGATTTATATGCCTGTTTCCTCATGGGGACCTCACAAATGTCCCCACAAGGTCAAAATTTACTGGTATTACTATCCTTGTGGGGACATTTGGTCCCCATAACGTGATGAATACCAGGTGCACACACACACACACACACAAAGTTGACATGTTTATATTCTTCTGTTTGAGCTTATTGAGTGGTAAGTGTTTATTCAGTTCTATTCAGTTCAATGCATTTTATTTGTCAACATACACAAACATGATCTTATTTTATTCTTTCTTTTTGTTTTGTAAGACTAATATAGGCTACTCTATATATTAAATGTTGTTCTTTGTGCTATTTTGTCATTTTTCTTTTCCAGTGACATAAAATGGTTAACTTTATTCCACATTACTAAATTATACATTGAAATTAGGACTTGTTTTGCAATTACAATTTTTTAAAACAGTTTAACAATGACAAAAAAGCCATATTCTGTTTGTTGATCAGGTGTGTTTGGTGATGCAGTGATGTCAGTGTCATTGACGGAGGGAGAATCAGTGACTCTAAAAACTGCTGATACTACAATTAATGAGATACAGTGGAGTTTTGTACACAAGAACAGTAGCATTTTCATAGCTCTATTCTACAGACAGAATGAAAAGAGGACAGTTCATGATGATGCTCTTGATGGGAGATTCAAAGACAGACTGAAGCTGGATACTGAGACTCTGGACTTTATATAGCAACCAGCAGCAAAACAGTGAAGCCGCTCAACACATTCAGTCTTACTGTCTATGGTAAGTAGAAGAATTAATACTTACAATGTTTTGTCTACATCTTTTGACAATGGACTGTCATAAGTATTGGGAATATTATGATGGACAACTCTTGTAAGGATTCTTATAATCAACATCTTATATGCTTGGTGTCACGCTGTACGTAGTCATGGTGTGCGTGGAAACAAGATGGAGGAGAGCGGAGATCCCAACCAGTGTAGTTTTATTAAGTAATTCAAAAGTGAACAAGAAATAAACGCAGGGGAACGACAGGGAACCAGAAACAGCATTAACCATAAACTGAATGACAATATAATCACCGACACTACCATGTGGAACAAACAGACCTTAAATACATAAAGACAAGGGAGTGGTCACAAACGAGATAATGAGGGGAAGTACAAATATGGGCAAGACAATACCAAGTGCACTAAAACCTAAGGGGGGAACCTGGACTAAACCAAACACACAAGAAACACAAGGGAAAAACACAAGGAAGGCAAGACAAACAGACCATAATCCTGACATTACCCCTGCTAGCATGGCTCTGCTACTGTAACACACACCTGGGGTGGGAGGGTAATGGCCTTGAAGGTCAAAAGGGACACAGGAGACACCGGATATAGGGACGGCCTCCAGGGCGGATCAGGGAGCTCAGGGGGCCATGGCGGGTCTGGGGATTCAGGGAGCCCTGGCCGAGCACACAGTCTTTGTGGCCATGGTGGGTCCGGGGGTTTGGGAAGCCATGGCCGGGTAAACAGTTCAGGAGGCCATGGCGGGTCCGGGGGTTTGGGAAGCCATGGCCGGGTAAACAGTTCAGGAGGCCATGGCTGAACAGGGGAGTAGCCCCCCCCCAAAATTTTCTTGGGGGAATTTATGGTTCTGCCAGCCCTAAGGAGCGCTGGATAAGGTGCTGGCTCAGGAGGGCGCGCTGGAGGAAGAGCGCTACAAGACTCCTGAGGGCCACAGGAGGAGCTGCTGCAGATTCTGAGGCTGGGCTGGAGGAGTGTGGCCAAGAGACTTGGAGGGCTGCTACAGGAGGAGCTGCCTTTGGAGGGCGCTGGGTGAGGGAGGGCGCTTACGGAGGGGAGCCGGACCAGGGAGGGGCGCAGGGCGAGGGAGCCACTCAGGAGGGCGCTGGGGTGAGGGAGGGCGCGCAGGCGGAGGAGCCGACTCAGGAGGGCGCGCAGGAGGGCGCGCAGACGGAGGAGCCGACTCTGGAGGGCGCGCTGGAGGAGGAGCGCGCGCAGACTCTGGAGGAGGAGCGCGCGCAGACTCTGGAGGAGGAGCGCGCGCAGACTCTGGAGGAGGAGCGCGCGCAGACTCTGGAGGAGGAGCGCGCGCAGACTCTGGAGGAGGAGCGCGCGCAGACTCTGGAGGAGGAGCGCGCGCAGACTCTGGAGGAGGAGCGCGCGCAGACTCTGGAGGAGGAGCGCGCGCAGACTCTCGAGGGCGCGCTGGACAGTGCTCCGGCTCTGGAGGGTGCGCTGGAGCCCTCCAAGGTTGTGCGGGCAACCGCGTCAAGGACGGGGACCTGGAGAGAGCAGGGATAGAGGAGGTGGACAGAGAAATGGGAGAAGCAGAAAGTTCAACAGTTAACGCCGCCTCCTTTTGAGGCTCTACAGCCTGGGCTGACACCTCAGGAGGCATTGGCGCGGCTTCTCTGGCAGGCGAGGTTTTTGGAGTGGCCTTGAAAGCCGACGTGGGCTCTGCCTCTGGAGGCCGCGCTGGAGGCAGTTCGGGCTCATGAGCTGCACCAAGAACTTGGCTAGACTTGGCCAACGCAGCTATAATGGTACATAGCCCAGGAATCACAGCTGTAACTTGACCTGACTCAGAAACTTGACTTGATTCAGGAAATACAGCCGCAGCTTGACTTGACTCGGGGAACACAGCAGCAGCTTGGCTGGACTCGGGGAACACAGCCGCAGCTTGGCTTGACTCGGGGAACACAGCCGCAGCTTGGCTTGACTCGGGGAACACAGCCGCAGCTTGGCTTGACTCGGCCGCTTGACTTGACTCGGCCGCTTGACTTGACTCAGAGCGTGCGGTCGCTTGAGGGCGCTCTGTCGGCGTGGTCGCTTGAGGGCGCTCTGGCGGGACTGTGAGCTCGGGTGCGGCGCCCATCTTGCGTGCTGATTCGGATGTGACTGTCATCTTGCGGACAGACTCTGGCGTGGCGGCCATCTTGCGTGCAGACTCTGGCGTGGCGGCAGCCGTAACTTGACTCGGCTCAGTAAACCCAGCTGCGACCTGACTGGACTCCGTGCACATAGCAACAACTAGCCTTGTCTCGGGAAACTTAGCTGTGTCTTTAAGGGGCTTTTCCCTTGCCGCCTTCTGGTGAGCTGTGGGCGGCGTCCGAGTGCTCGCCGCGGGTTCTAGGGTGCATGCTGGGGTTGACACTCGGATAGTCGCTGTCCATACTGACATTAGTGGTGGGTCCAGCACACTGGCCATCAAGGTTGGCCATGACCTCGGAGGGCTGGCCGCGATCTCTGGACTGACGATGAGAGAGGAGGAATAACGAACAGGAGGAAGCGCAGGAAGACCAGAGGGAGTGGACCGGTTGGGACGGCATGTGGAGGAAGCTGGCTGATGGTGGGCTGGAGCGGCAACGTGTTCTCTAATGGGGGAAAGATTGGAATCTTTCACATCAACGTAAAACTCGGAATGACTGAGGGTGAGGACCTGGTTGATAAATTCAGCAACCGGTTTATAGCGATCCTCATAGGGTATGGAACTGAGCAACTGGGAATCATTTAGCCCCATTAGAAAACATGTATTAATCATGGCATCGCTCCAACTCACCAGATGACAAACCTCCAAGAATTCCTCCACATATCGTTCCACCGGCCTCATCCCCCGACGAATGCTCATGATCCTCCTCTCGGCATCCATGTTGTTGTCTGGGTCGGTGATTCTGTCATGCTGTACGTAGTCGTGGTGTGCGTGGAAACAAGATGGAGGAGAGCGGAGATCCCAACCAGTGTAGTTTTATTAAGTAATTCAAAAGTGAACAAGAAATAAACGCAGGGGAACGACAGGGAACCAGAAACAGCATTAACCATAAACTGAATGACAATATAATCACCGACACTACCATGTGGAACAAACAGACCTTAAATACATAAAGACAAGGGAGTGGTCACAAACGAGATAATGAGGGGAAGTACAAATATGGGCAAGACAATACCAAGTGCACTAAAACCTAAGGGGGGAACCTGGACTAAACCAAACACACAAGAAACACAAGGGAAAAACACAAGGAAGGCAAGACAAACAGACCATAATCCTGACACTTGGTTTCTCTTTTAGTTCAGTTTTAAATAATTCAGTAAATAATTCTGTTCCAAGTGGGATATAAATAACATAAAATATATCATATTTACTATGCTAACAAGTAATTGTTAGGTTATTACTATACTGCAGTTATGTTATCAACCAATGTTTAAAAAAATATATAAATTAAATATAAATTTCCTTTAAAAAAAAAAAAAAAAAAATGGGTTGGGTTAAATGCAGAGCACAAATTCCATGTATGGGTCAACATACTCGGCTTCCTTTCCTTTCCTTTCCTTTCCTTTCCTTTTTAAAAAAATAAAAAATAAATAAATAAATAGCAAACACAAACATAAATAAACCTCACAAACTCTCACATATCTCGCATTCAATATAGACTTTTTTTTCCCTCACATCTATCAAACAGTCGTGGTGAAGAAATCACATATGCTGATCCGTCATTCTACAAAAAAAAGCACAGGAGTTGGTAAGAAACTTAATTTCTGTGTATATATGTGTATTATTAGAGCAGTAATTCTGATCTAGGTGTATTTATGTGTATGTGATCACTACATGTGTGGTGTGTGAATGTGTGTTTGTGTTTTCTTTTAGAGGTTCAAGAGCAGGAAGATGTGGTGTATGCAGGAGTGGCCATTAGACACTGATAAAAGTGTAATTCTCTTGACATCATTCAAAAAAGTGAGTTAATCAGTGTTAATGTGGTATTAAAATAAAGACAAATGGCTTTTATCTCAGGGCTTTAAAGCAGGGTTTTTGTTTTATGGATGTTTTTATTGTTTTTAGATGTTACTGTAGTAATAGTGTATAGAATCCTCTAAAGCTCCACCTACTGGATGAACATTTTATTTTACAATGTTTTTTGAGGAAAACATTTCAGCATTTTTCTCCATATAATGGACTGGTATGGTGCCCCGTTTGAACTTCCAAAATGCAGTTTAAATGCAGCTTCAAATGATCCCAAAAATCTTGTTCTGGAAGTGGACTTCTCCTTTAAAAGACACTTGTATGCAGAGACTCTATTAGGCCATTCGTTGTGACATAAAAACAACTGTAATAATATAGCTGCAAGCAGCGATTCAGGTCCAGTCCCCGAAGGTGCAGCAAGTGCAGTGCAGACCTGGAAGAGTCGAGTCAAGTCACTTCCATGTCCAAATCCATGTATATCTAAAAATACTAGGTGGTGCTGTCTTCAAACTTCTCAGGTACACTCTTAAAAATAAAGGGGCTTTAAAAGGTTCTTCACAGCGATGCCATAGAAGAACCATTTTTGGTTCCACAAAGAACCATTCAGTCAAAGGTTCTTTAAAGAACCATCTCTTTCTTACCTTTTTATAATCTGAAGAACCTTCTTTCACCACAAAGAACCTTTTTGAAACAAAAAGGTTTTTCAGATGTTAAAGGTTCTTTGACACTTAGACAAAAAAGGTTCTTCTGTGGCATCATGAAGCACCTTTATTTTTAAGAGTGTACCTCCAGAACATGCTTTTGATGATCCTTTTTTTTTTGTGATATGTTAAAATGTTGTCATGATATGTCGCAATGTTTGTAAATTTCAGTATGGCATGACAGAAGGAATATCGACACCAAGATCATCAGAATTCTGACAATTAACTGTTCAAACGTTGGTTTTGCTGAGATACAAGCTCTGAACCAATTTGGGGTCAACATTGTTAAGTTCGCAACATCATCAACATCAACTACTGAACAAAAGTGGATATAAACCTGTTAAGTCCTGTGCAGTTTGATCCAAAGATCCTCCTTCCAATATCACAAAATCAAATGGTGTAGCAGCAAAAAAAAAAGGCACTATGTAATAGCTGGAGTCTTAATGTAAGAAGGTGAGGAGAGGAATCAGCTGAAATAAGGGTTTCAGGCAAAGAGTTCAAAAATAACAATTTGAAAAGTAAATATTTGAGCTGGTAGTGGTGCTATATAGTTGGTCCTAAAGACCCTAAATTTGGTCAGATCACTACTCATGATCATCAATACAAGTGTGGCAATTTTTTTGGTTTGATGGTTTTTATGGCAGTTTTTATGGTTTAAATGAGTGCCACAGACGGAGGAATACAAAGAAAACGAATGATCCTAATGGGTGCTACAGTCTCTTTAATGATTGGCCCCCAGTAAGTACATATATATATATATATGAAGAGTTCAGATGCGAAACCAGCTAAAAGCCATCTTGTTCATGAGATACTGATACTGAGTGAATGCTCCTGACACATATTATACATCCATCAAATACTTTTACTTCAAACTTGCTAAATTCAAGCCTCTGCCCAATCAGAAGTACCAGTACTTGCATAGAAACCTAAACAAAGTAGCCAGAAAGAAATGCTCATTTTAAAGAAATACGTCAGATGGATTTAGGGACTTTTGACACTTCATATATATATATATATATATATATATATATATATAATATTTTTATAACAATGTAAAACAACTAAACTACTAAATGAATAAACATTTCAATTTTTTTTTAAAGTGCCAAACATTAAACTAATCATGGATGCGGCCCACTCTGTTTAAGGAAGATGATAATCACTAGAAAGAAGAGTTTTCAGTGCAGGAATCTGAATGATTTTATTTTTTTCTGAGGATTCAGCTTTTGAGCAAAACATGTAGAGACATTTTAACCAAAAACACACTGCGGTTTAATGTGCCTGCTGATAAAATGCTGATAAATCAAATGCTTATAAGCAGCCCTTCACACAACTGAAACTGTGTGAGAGACGTGTGTGAAAATCAGCAGACATTGAGCAGAGCATTGGAAAGTTTGCTGTTTAATGCTGAACAATGACATTCAGATTAGCTTCTTTGAAACTATAGAGCTATGTTTCAAAAAAAAAAAAAAAAGTGAGTGCAGGTATAGGGTCCAAATCATCATCTATCATCTGTGTTTGTGATGTTTTGCAAAAAGTAGAAAAGGCTTAAGAGGTGACTGAATTCTGATTAATCAATATTACTGTTGTAAACATGAATTTATGTGCATTTTATGCAATTTATGAGTCATTAGCTGTGGCCACAAAACAACTTCCTCTTTGAATGCCATTTAAACATATTTGTTTATTCAGATTAAATAAAGTCACACACTGAAAGGTTGACTATATGAAACATGACTATATGAAATATTGGAATATATGTTGCTTGCAAATACCTTTATTTCACCTGAATACACAAATCTATATAACATATATAAACACAGTTAGTTCCATCAAAGTTTCATTGAGGTCCGTGTATGCTGTTGTAGTCCGGTAAGTATATTACTACTTACAGCCAATAGATGGAGCTCAACCACTGTAATTTGTATTAGAAGAGTGTGGTGGAGAAAACAAAAACATTGATGGTTTAAGATACTTTGATTTCTAAGAGATAAGAGGACAGCATATGTTGGTATCTATTTCCACTCTTAGCTGGATGAAGAAAGCCTCTTTTTCTCATTCTTTTATGCTGGTTCCTTTTCCCCAAATTCTTTCACTTTATTCAGTTCACTTAGAAAGTCAATACACAATACAATGTTTTTCTTGAATGCATGTAGTTTGACTGTTACGCTGGGCATCATATGAAAAGTCTCAGTGCATCTCAAGTCATTGAGAGAAAAGAGATGTTCTCTTCAGGGGGCAGTTGTGGCCTAATGGTTAGAGAGTCTGAGTTGTAACCCGAAGGCTGCAGGTTTTAGTCTCAGTACTGGCAGGAGTTTTAGGTGGGGGGATTGAATGACCAGTGTTCTCTTCCACCCTCAATACCAAGACTGAGGTGCTTGTGTGTTTACTATTCACTGATGTGAATTCACTGAAGAATTTAAAAATGTTTAACCAGGCTAACCAGCAAAAGGCTGCATAAAATCATAAATGCAGAAAGGGCTGTTATGTAAAATGGGAAAAATCACAAAACACAGTTGCGTACAGGTGAGAAAACTGTTCAGAACTATGTACTAGCATATTGCTCTTACTACTTTTACCATACCTTTCTATGGCAGGATTAGTAAGAGTAGTATGCTGGTATGATGTTCCGAATTTAGCAACAGTGCTTCATTTTTACCATAATGGCTCTGACCAAAATGGCACACTTCATGTACACCTGCAGACTTGCAATGGCCACTGGATGCACACGTTAAGTCCACAAGACCATAGGGTGCCCCATTTGTCATTTTAGCTTTCAGAAGGGTATTCACGAGCACCCCCTTTGTGGCTACTATGCACACTTCTGCTAAGCCCATACCAAGGCGATCTCTAAAGCAGACTTTACCACATCAGTCAACGTGGCATTACATCACAAAAGTGTGGACTAGTGTGGAAAGTATAATACAGTTTTTAGTGATAAACCTACTCCTACAATAACTGTTCTGTTAATAACCCTCTGTTGATCCAACTGTCAGTGGGCAGGGATGCCAAGATACAATCTGTAGTTTTTGTGAGTTTTCACTTTGGCTGACAAATAAACAGGAATTTCTCTGTCCAGCGTCCTATATACAATGAAGCTGGTTTAGTTCCTCTCCTCTCCTCTCCTCTCCTCATCCAGAGACCACTGTATTGGGCTGACTATCATGTTGGATTGAAGGATAGGTTCAGGGTTTTCGGACAGATCATCTGGAGCGTTGAGTCTTGAGAGAGCATCAGCCTTTGTGTTTTTAGTCCCTGGACGATACAAGATGGTAAACTGGAATGGGGTAAAGAAGAGGGCCCACCTGGCTTGCCTGGGGTTAAACCTTTTAGCCTCCCGGAGGTATTCAAGGTTTCGGTGATCTGTGTACACCATAAGGGAAACATTGGAGCTCTTTTATGGTTGTGAGTCTGGGCCAGGACTTGATGGCTTCCACCTTCCCCTCTTCCATCTTGATCCCTCGGGAACTGATCTGATATCCAAGAACCTGGATAGAATCCTGGTGGAACATGCATTTCTCAGCCTTTAGATATAGCTGGTGTTTGCAGAGTCGTTGGAGGACCTCAGAGATGTGCAGGCAATGTTCGGTCTCATTCCGGGAGTACACAAGGATGTCATCAATGTAAACCAACATGAAGCGTTGTAGATACTCCCGGAACACCTCATTCATGTAAACTTGGAATACAGAGGGGGCGTTGACCAGTCCATACAACATGACCAGGTATTCATAATGGCCAGTAGGTGTCACAAAGGCAGTCTTCCATCTTCCCCCTCTCATATCTGCATGAGATTATA
The DNA here is from genome assembly GCA_012976165.1 of Labeo catla. NCBI lineage: Eukaryota > Metazoa > Chordata > Actinopteri > Cypriniformes > Cyprinidae > Labeo > Labeo catla. The sequence continues at coordinate 5,399 of VONZ01003799.1, read as the reverse complement.
TGCACTTCTGAGGTCCAGCTTGGTGAAGATTTGAGCTCTGTGAAGCGGATATCTGTACTTGATGGTGATCTTGTATAGAGCTCGATAATCAGTGCAAGGCTGCAAGCCTCCATCGTTTTTTGCCACGAAAAAAAAAGCTGAAAGCAGCAGGGGAAGTAGACGGATGGATGAAGCCTTGCTGTAAAGCCTCCTCAATATACTTCTCCATGGCTTTCTGTTCTGGTATGGAAAGGGAGTAGATTTTACCTCTGGGCACTGGTTCATCGGGTAGGAGGTCAATTGCACAGTCCCAAGGCCGGTGAGGTGGTAATTTGTAGGCTTGTTTCTGGCAAAAGACATCAGTGAAGTGGGCATATTCCTTTGGGATGTCGATGGAGCGATTCTCAAGGGGACTTTCAATGGATGTGGAGTGGATTGGAAGTGTTGGAGCAGTTTATCTTGGTCTCATCAGACCAGAGAATCTTATTTCTCACCATCTTGGAGTCCTTCAGGTGTTTTTTAGCAAACTCCATGCGGGCTTTCATGTGTCTTGCACTGAGGAGAGGCTTCCGTCGGGCCACTCTGCCATAAAGCCCTGACTGGTGGAGGGCTGCAGTGATGGTTGACTTTCTACAACTTTCTCCCATCTCCCGACTGCATCTCTGGAGCTCAGCCACAGTGATCTTTGGGTTCTTTTTCACCTCTCTCACCAAGGCTCTTCTCCCCCGATAGCTCAGTTTGGCCGGACGGCCAGCTCTAGGAAGGGTTCTGGTCATCCCAAACGTCTTCCATTTAAGGATTATGGAGGTCATTGTGCTCTTAGGAACCTTAAGTGCAGCAGAAATGTTTTTGTAACCTTGGCCAGATCTGTGCCTTGCCACAATTCTGTCTCTGAGCTCTTCAGGCAGTTCCTTTGACCTCATGATTCTCATTTGCTCTGACATGCACTGTGAGCTGTAAGGTCTTATACAGACAGGTGTGTGGCTTTCCTAATCAAGTCCAATCAGTATAATCAAACACAGCTGGACTCAAATGAAGGTGCTGAACCATCACAAGGATGATCAGAGGAACTGGACAGCACCTGAGTTAAATATATGAGTGTCACAGCAAAGGGTCTCAATACTTAGGACCATTCAGGTTTTCTTTTTTAATAAATCTGCAAAAATGTCAACAATTCTGTGTTTTTCTGTCAATATGGGTTGCTGTGTGTACATTAATGAGGAAAAAAAAAATAAACTTAAATGATTTTAGTAAATGGCTGCAATATAACAAAGAGTGAAAAATTCAAGGGGGTCTGAATACTTTCCGTACCCACTGTATATGTTTAAGAGCTGAAGGTTGCTACTCGAGCCCCCCTCATTGAGTGGGTCAGGGGTGAACAGATCTGAGGACCACCTTCTTCTCAAGGAAAGCTTCACTCCTCATACTGCAGGGCTCACAACTTCAAGCGTAACTGTTCTGCCATCCCTGCCACCTTCGGGGTTTTGGTTTGTGAGTTTGGCCTAGTGTCTGCTCAGTGTGGGATTACATATTAAAAAATCTGTTTAAGATCTGCCAATCCTAAACTCTGATGTATCATCATATGAAAAACTAAGGTGATCTACACTGGATTTATTGGACATTTAATGTGAACACGAATGGCATCTTTTTACAGGTTAGATTTAATATAGTTTCCAGTAAAGGGGTTCTGCCACTCTCTGATCTTCATACTGAGAGTTAACTACATGTGAATGTTTACACATCTTTAGTTCTCATAGCCATATATGTGTTTTATCACTTAATTTCTCCAAATTAAACTCAGCCAAAGAACAACGAGACAAGAGAACACATCTGGATTAGGTTAAATATACTTTATTAATAAAGACATCTAACTTAACATAGCCAGATGACTATTTCACAATTTAATTACTCAAAATTAAATGCAGCAAAAGATCGACCAGACAGGTAAACATGGTCTGGATAAAAAGCTGTATATAGTACATTAATACAGGCATCTAACTTCTCAAAATCAGACTCAGTTAAATTTCTATTTATTTGCATAGCACTTTTCATGATGCACATCGTTGCAAAGCAGCTTCACAGAAAATGAAAATTTCTACATTACATTTAGGAGTAGTTTATTAATGTCAGGGTGATGTCCTTATGGCACAATGTTCAGTTCTATGACTGTAAAAATCATACAGTTAGTTAATGACATGTAATCAAATAAAAAAAATTATCTTAAAGGGCATCTCAATTCTTTAATTGCACTGCGAGGAGGTGAGGAGTGTATATAAAAAATGTATGTATTCATTTTAGGACTTTACATTTAGCACAAAAAACAATTACTGTGAGTGTGTACTGTATTCAGTCACTAGCTGTGTTGCCATTTACCTATTTTTATGTGAATTTTGGAATATCACATTAAAAAATGCTAGATGGGAATGTCAAGATGCGCATAAATTCTAATCGTGCACAAAAAACGTATGTGCCTCACATGACTTTACCTCAGTAGAGGATGTGATTGGATAATTGGACTTATTGGAATAATCATAAGGAGTTGGTTGTAACATTTTTAATTTTAATTTTTAACTGTCACAACTATCCCCACCACAAACAGCCAATAGCAAACCCATTGATATTAATGATATTAATGACATCACCATCCTTTCTGACTTTGAGTGTTACAACTAACCCTGCGTTACAACACTACTATTCTTTATAAGACAGAATGATTTGCATTATAAAAAAGTGATATACAAACACAATAGAAGTAAAAAAAATGGAAAACCAAAATTTATACTGTCTTACTCTAATGTACTATTATATTTATTCATGAGTGCTAATTATTAAATTCTTGTAATATACTCGTTCCAGAGTGTCTGATTAATTTTTTGATAAGAGTTTGATGGTGACACCTGCTCTTTCCTCTTCTGTTGAAGACTTTTGGATCTGATGTCATAAACAAGAACAGCCACAGCAGCCACGCCCACCACAGCAGAGAGAGCCAATCGGATCACAGCCTCGGTAAAACCGCAACAATGGATATGGTCTTGTGAGAGAAGAAATTAACAATGTTGTAAATAAAAATAAATAAATAAATACACACACACACACACACACACACATATATATATATATATACAGTGGGTACGGAAAGTATTCAGACCCCCTTAAATTTTTCACTCTTTGTTATATTGCAGCCATTTGCTAAAATCATTTAAGTTTATTTTTTTCCTCATTAGTGTACACACAGCACCCCATTTTGACAGAAAAACACAGAACTGTTGACATTTTTGCAGATTTATTAAAAAAGAAAAACTCTCCAGTTCTGTCAGGTTGGATGGTAAACGTTGGTGGACAGCCATTTTTAGGTCTCTCCAGAGATGCTCAATTGGGTTTAAGTCAGGGTTTAAGTGGCTGGGCCATTCAAGAACAGTCACGGAGTTGTTGTGAAGCCACTCCTTCATTATTTTAGCTGTGTGCTTAGGGTCATTGTCTTGTTGGAAGGTAAACCTTCGGCACAGTCTGAGATCCTGAGCACTCTGGAGAAGGTTTTCGTCCAGGATATCCCTGTACTTGGCCGCATTCATCTTTCCCTCGATTGCAACCAGTCGTCCTGTCCCTGCAGCTGAAAAACACCCCCACAGCATGATGCTGCCACCACCATGCTTCACTGTTGGGACTGTACTGGACAGGTGATGAGCAGTGCCTGGTTTTCTCCACACATACCGCTTAGAATTAAGGCCAAAAAGCTCTTCTCTGGTCTGATGAGACCAAGATATCTTATTTCTCACCATTCTGGAGTCCTTCAGGTGTTTTTTAGCAAAGTCCATGCAGGCTTTCATGTGTCTTGCACTGAGGAGAGGCTTCTGTCGGGCCACTCTGCCATAAAGCCCCGACTGCATCTCTGGAGCTCAGCCACAGTGATCTTTGGGTTCTTCTTTACCTCTCTCATCAAGGCTCTTCTCCCCCGATAGCTCAGTTTGGCCGGACGGCCAGCTCTAGGAAGGTTCCTGGTCATCCCGAACATCTTCCATTTAAGGATTATGGAGGCCACTGTGCTCTTAGGAACCTTAAGTGCAGCAGAATTTTTTTTTTTGTAACCTTGGCCAGATCTGTGCCTTGCCAGAATTCTGTCTCTGAGCTCTTCAGGCAGTTCCTTTGACCTCATGATTCTCATTTGCTCTGACATGCACTGTGAGCTGTAAGGTCTTATACAGACAGGTGTGTGGCTTTCCTAATCAAGTCCAATCAGTATAATCAAACACAGCTGGACTCAAATGAAGGTGTAGAACCATCTCAAGGATGATCAGAAGAAATGGACAGCACCTGAGTTAAATATATGAGTGTCACAGCAAAGGGTCTGAATACTTTGGACCATGTGATATTTCAGTTTTTCTTTTTAATAAATCTGCAAAATGTCAACAATTCTGTGTTTTTCTGTCAATATGGGGTGCTGTGTGTACATTAATGAGGGAAAAAAATAAACTTAAATGATTTAAGCAAATGGCTGCAATATAACAAAGAGTGAAAAATTTAAGGGGGTCTGAATACTTTCCGTACCCACTGTATATATATAAATTTATGGCCATTTTTTTTTTTTTAATTGTATAAAAAATAAAAATAAAACAGATAGAAAAGATAGAACATAAAAAACAGAGAAGCTAGTGAGCTATTTTTATTTTTTTTTTAATGGATAGAATTAGAATAGTTCATGCTAGAGTTAGAGTCAATAAAGTTAGGACTACTCATAAACAAAAAAAGACCATCAGGGTAAAACACAACAATAAAAAATGCAATAAACATTTACTAAATAGCCTGAACTTTACAAAAATTATTCAGAATTGTGCAATCATATTGTCACAGTGGCGTCGTGCGCAGGGAATGAGGAGGAGTAGCGTGGAGATCCAGGACATGTAATTTATTAAATAATCCAAAAAGTGAACGGGAACGGACAGGAAACAGCAGGGAACCAAACGCAAACACAACGTAAAATACATAAACTGAATAACAAAACAAAATGACGTTAAACTGACTGAAATGACAATACAAGAACCAACGATCAGACGTAGAACACAACCAAATGCTTATACACAGATAAATCAAGGGGGAGACAGGTGTGAACAAGCAAACAGTGACGTGATGATTAGAAACGGAACAGGAAGACCAAAATAAGGGCATACACGGTGAAAAAGACACAAAACAGTCCACAGGGGTGTGACACATATGTGATGTGTAATGCAGGGACTTTTGGAAACAAGGGATTGCTCACATTGCAACAATAATATTCAAAAAAATTATTACAATTTAAAATAATTGTTTTCTATTCAAATATATTTAACATGTAATTTACTTCTGTGATGCAAAGCTGAATTTGCAGCATCATTACTCCCCTCACATGATCATTCAGAAATTCGAATATGCTGCTTTTCTGCTCA
>VONZ01003798.1:0-16415 GCA_012976165.1 Labeo catla | reverse complement strand
TTATCTCCTGGTCTTCAGGAACCATCGCTCACTGGTCTCCACGTTGTACGCAGCACCTTCACCAGCCGAACCTCCAAGTAGCTCTCACACCAGAGCCAACCAGACTCAGGGAATCCATACCGGCCGAATATCACGATCTCCTTGAGGCCTTCAGTACCACTAAAGCCACCCAACTACCACCTCACCGGCCAGGGGATTGCGCCATTGACCTACTTCCAGGATCTATCCCTCCCCGAGGACGCATTTTCCCTCTCTCTCAGCCCGAATCGGAGGCCATGAGTCAATACATCAAGGAGGAGCTCGCCAAGGGCTTCATTCGACCATCAACCTCTCCAGCCTCGGCTGGATTCTTCTTCGTTAAGAAGAAAGAGGGAGGACTGCGCCCATGTATTGATTACCGTGCCCTTAACGACATCACGGTCAAATACCGCTATCCTTTACCGCTAGTCCCTCCAGCCCTAGAACAACTCCGTGCCGCCAAGATCTACACCAAGCTCGATTTACGATCTGCATACAACCTCATCAGAATCCGGGAGGGGGATGAATGGAAGACGGCCTTTTCCACAACTACTGGGCACTACGAGTACCGGGTAATGCCCTTCGGCCTGGCCAATAGTCCTTCCTACTTTCAGGCCTTCGTCAATGACGTCTTCAGAGACATGTTGAACCGTTGGGTCATCGTCTATATAGATGATATACTGATCTACTCCAACTCGTACTCAGAGCACGTCCAGCACGTCCGGGCGGTCCTTCAATGCCTCATAAAGCATCAACTGTACGCTAAGGAAGAAAAATGTGAGTGTCATCAAGAACGAATCACCTTCCTCGGCTACGTGATCAGCTCGGAGGGGGTCGCCATGGATGAGACCAAGGTAAATGCAGTTCGTAACTGGCCACGCCCTAAAACCCTTAAGGAATTACAGCGCTTTCTGGGCTTTTCAAACTTCTATCGCCGGTTTATCCGTAACTTCAGCACTGTGGCAGCTCCACTCTCCTCCATGATCAAGCAAGGCAACACGCGCCTCACCTGGACACCTCTCGCCACTCAGGCCTACGACGAACTCCGACAGAGATTCACCACTGCACCTATCCTGCACCACCCAGACCCCAACCTTCCCTTCCTCGTCGAGGTGGATGCTTCCAGTACCGGGGTGGGGGCAGTACTCTCCCAGCGTCAGGGTCAACCCCTCAAGACCTTCCCTTGTGCTTATTTCTCCCACAAGCTCAGCCCAGCAGAACGGAACTACGATGTAGGCAACAGGGAGCTTTTGGCGATCAAGCTCGCTCTGGAGGAGTGGCGGCACTGGCTAGAGGGCGCACGACATCCCTTCACAATTCTAACCGATCACAGGAATCTGGAATATATCCGCACTGCCAGGGTTCTCAACCACCGTCAGGCCAGATGGGCATTATTCTTTACCAGGTTCCACTTCGACATAATGTATCGGCCTGGCTCACAAAACACGAAGGCGGACGCTCTGTCACGAATTCATGAGCCCGAACACTCTGCAGCTCCGCCAGAAACCATCATTCCCACTTCCGTCATCCTGGCCCCTGTCGCTTGGGACATAATGACTGAGATCACTGAGAGTCAAGCCCAGGACCCTCCTCCAGGTGATTGCCCAGCGAACCTAACTTATGTTCCGGCACATCTACGTACCCGAGTCCTTTCGGAGGTCCACTCCAACCCCAGCTCCGGTCATCCTGGGATTGAGGCCACCATCGACCTGCTCCGCAACCGTTTCTGGTGGCAATCCTTGCGCCCTGACACTATCACATTCATTAAGAGATGTTCTGTGTGCAATACCTCCAAGGTCCCCCGTCAATTGCCTGCTGGCCTTCTGCAGCCTCTCCCAGTACCTAACCGCCCATGGTCGCACATAGCTGTGGACTTCATCACCAATCTCCCTGCCTCCAACGGTCTGACTACCATCCTCTCGGTTGTTGATAGATTCTCCAAGGGCTGTCGTTTTATCCCATTTCCCAAACTGCCCACCACCATGGAGACCGCCGAAGCCCTCTGCAACTCCGTCTTTCGTTTCTACGGGCTTCCGGAAGACATTGTATCAGACCGAGGCCCCCAGTTCACCTCTCGTTTATGGACCAGTTTCTTCCGCCTGTTGGGGGTAAATGTGAGTCTTACTTCAGGATATCACCCACAGGCCAATGGGCAGGTCGAGAGGCTAAATCAGGAGTTGACCAGGTTTCTACGCTCTTACTGTCAGGACTACCAGGAAGATTGGAGTCGCTTCCTCCTATGGGCCGAATATGCCCAGAATTCCATACGGAAACCATCCACCAACCTAACACCCTTTCAGTGCACTCTCGGATACCAACCTCCACTGTTTCCTTGGTCCGGGGAACCCTCTGATCTACCTGCCGTCAACTCCTGGTTTCAGCGGAGCGAGGAGACCTGGAACCGAGCCCATGTCCACCTGCAACGGGCCGTGCGTCGTACACAGACTCAAGCTGACCGACGACGCCGGGTTGGGCCCTCCTACGAGCCAGGCCAGTGGGTGTGGCTTTCCACCCGGGACCTGCGCCTTCGTCTTCCCTGCAAGAAACTCAGTCCCAGGTACGTGGGTCCTTTCAAAATCATCCGCCAAATAACTCCTGTGTCATTCAAACTTGAACTCCCACCTGAATACCGTATCTCACCCACCTTTCATATGTCTTTGTTAAAGCCCGCTGGCCGCCCGGAAGGAGGGGAGAGCCTAGAGGGGACCGCTCCGCAGGGACCTGCCCCCCTGATCATCGACGGCGAGGAGGTCTATCGAGTCAGCACCATTCTGGACTCCCGGCGCCGGAGGGGTCGTCTGCAATACTTGGTCGACTGGGAGGACTACGGCCCCGAGGAGAGGTCATGGGTGCCCGCCGAGGACATCCTCGATCCTGCTCTCACCGCCGACTTTCATGCATCGCACCCAGCTCGGCCAGCACCCCGCGGAAGGGGTAGACCCCGGCGCCGGTTACCTCCTCGTGCCAGGAGGCACTCGCAGGGGGGGGGCTCTGTCACAAGGACGGTCTCTGTGGCTCCCTCCGTTCCCAGCCAGCGGGAACCCTCACCTGAGTTCTAGTCACTACATTTCCCACAATCCCGTACCTGGGGCTACTTCCGGTTCCGGGTCCCTCCAGTTCACTTCCTGTTTGTCGGCCATTTCAGCGCGCTGCGCTGGCTATTCCCCGCGAAGTTTTGTTAGTCATGCTATCAATCCTGAGCGTTTATCTATCGGACTGCTTACCCGTTGCCAACCGGACTTCTTACCGTGTGTGTGAATCTTTGCTGCCTGCCTTTCATCGACCCTCGCTATCCCATCGGACTAACCCCTTTGATCGCCGCCAGCCCCGACCTATTGCATGGACTCTGACTACCCCTTTTGCTTTGCCTACACCACACCTGTCCGCTGTTGTTGACCTAAGCCTGCCGATTACGTTTGTGTCTAAAATAAAGTTGTTGCAAATGGATCCCACGTCTCCGGATTCTTCCATGACTGCGTCACACCTTTCATGGTATTATATGCATTTTTAAAACATACTCTAATAAAAGTTAAAGGAATAGATCCCCTAGAAATCATCATTTACTCCCCATCATGTCATTACAAATCTGTATGACCTTCTTTAGTAGAAAACAACAGATTTGTTTTTAATCACACTAACCTAACAAACAAACATTGAGAGGTAATTAAAAATGCTGTAAGTTAAATAAATGAATAGTCATTTAAACATAAGTGCATATTTTCATTTAAGTATATTATGCTATAGTACCTTCCCATTCCTCTCAACCTGACCATTTCAATGAATAACAACTTTAATTTCAACCGAAATCTCTAACCTTTCAATAAATTAATGATAATTTTCCAATGCAGACAGTGAGAGAAGCTGCTGAGATGTGCAAGAAACTAAACATCCCTTTCCCTGAAGTCAACATTCCCAGTGAAGACTTGGAGAAACCAAAGGACTTCTATGTGTTCAAAGGCCAAAACGCTCCAACCGTGATTCACATCCCTCTGTTTAATGTCGTCAACTGTGGAGGCAAGTTAAGATTGACTAGTTAAATAAAACTAAAATATGAACCATGTTCTGATTTAAGTGTTTTACTGTTTCTTCAGGTGAAATTGAGACCTGGAGGAACAAATATGGCACATTTCAAAATCCTTACAACGCTAAGACGATTAGCGATCTTATGAAGGTTGCTGGCAAAAACATCTCAAACAACAGAGAGAAACTGCTGGAGCAGATTGCTGCAGCTGTTGGGTGAAAAAGGAGATGACTAATGAGTTCAATAAGTAATAAGCTTACTGTTTGTTAGAATGTTTTCGAACTAATAACTATAAGAAAATTCATATTCCATGCATATTTGTTAACTGCTATTCAACTGTTGTTTCAGTAGTCAGCTAATTTTCAAATCATCAATCATCAAAGCTTAGTAAACACTGTCATTTCACCAAGCTGATTTCTCTCTAAAAACACTGTAAAGTGTTTTCAAGTCATTTCAAGGCTGAATGTGACGTGACATAGACTTCTCATTAACACCATAATTTGTTTATTCAGACCGATTTAAGGATGCAGAACATGCATGGAAATAAAAGACAGGGTTTATCGCCAATCACAGTTCTCTTCTGTTTAATATGTTAAGCACTGTTCATGTTTCAGTCTGTTCTGTCATGCTTGACTTTCATTAAAGGGGTCCTATTATGCTCTTTTACAAAGTCTTGATTTTGCTTTGGGGGCGTACTAGAACATGCTTTCACATAATTTACATTATTACAATACATTTCTCCCAGCCTGGTACATAAGGCTCGATTAGTTCCGGGTTTAATGAAGGCCCGCCTTCTGAAAAACAAAATGTGTTGTGATTGGTTAGCTGTCCCACTGAGTTGCGATTGGTGAACAGCTACTGTATATATACTCAATACTTGGTAGGGGCTCCTTTTGCTTTAATTACTACCTCAATTGGGCGTGGCATGGAGGTGATCAGTCTGTGGCACTGCTGAGGTGCTATGGAAGCCCAGGTTTCTTTGACAGTAGCCTTCAGCTCATCTGGCCAGTCAAGCACACCAACACCATAGTCATTTAACCAACTTTTGGTGCTTTTGGCAGTGTGGACAGGTGCCAAATCCTGCTGGAAAATGAAATCAGCATCTTTAAAAAGCTGGTCAACAGAAGGAAGCACGAAGTGCTCTAAAATTTCTTGGTAAACGGGTGCAGTGACTTTGGTTTTCAAAAAAATAAAAAATAAAAAAAACAGTGGACCAACATCAGCAAATGACATTGCACCTCAAATCATCACAGACTGTGGAAACTGAACACTGTACTTCAAGCAACTTGGACTATGAGCTTCTCCACCCTTCCTCCAGACTCTAGGACCTTGGTTTCCAAATGAAATACAAAACTTGCTCTCATCTGAAAAGAGGACTTTGGACCACTGGGCAACAAACCATTTCCTCTTCCCATTAGCCCAAGTAAGACGCCTCTGATGTCGTCTGTGGTTCAGGAGTGGCTTAACAGGAGGAATACGACAACTGTAGCCAAATTCCTTGACAAGTCTGTGTGTGGTGGCTCTTGATGCCTTGACCCCAGCCTCAGTCCATTCCTTGTGAAGTTCATCCAAATTCTTGGATCAATTTTGCTTGACAAGCCTCTCAAGGCTCCGGTTCTCTCGGTCGGTTGTGCATCTTTTTCTTCCACACTTTTTCCTTCCACTCAACTTTCTGTTAACATGCTTGGATACAGAACTCTGTGGACAGCCAGCTTCTTTGGCAGTGAATGTTTGTGGCTTACCCTCCTTGTGAAGGGTAATATGTATATATGCAATAAAGGCAATATCATTACCCAATATATAATTTAATAATGACGATAAAATTCCAGTGCGTTTTGCATCAGCATTATGACACCAATGGTTTTTTATTTAAAGCAATGTAGAACCCTGCACGTCAAAAAGTGATGCCAAAGGGTCCTGACCAAGCGTCAATATGTGACGAGTTGGGAGTGAGAACGTGTCAATGCACTGTCACAACTAAAGCCCTCAACCATAACCTACTACATTTAACAGTCATATCATATGCACAATCAAACATTACAACAATAATAATGAAAAACAAACAGTAAAATAAAATACCACATTAGGATTCATTATACTGTAATAAGTTATATTGCCTCTCATGTAGGTTAAAACCCATATGACATTAGATCTTCAGAAAACAGCTTTTTTCTCATGAAATTCATTGTGACCACCAGAGGTCACACTAACCTGTGTATCATTTAAACATGAAAACAAGAAAACCATTTTAACATAGGTGCATATGATTTCATTTTAACATTATTTATCTATAATACCACTAGCATCCACTAGCATTCCCATTTATCTCAGCCTTATGATTTCAGTGAATACTCAAATTATGTTTCTCTCAGCCTTTTAATGAACTAATACTGCTGTGCTTTTGCACTGCAGACAGTGACTGAAATTGCTGATGTGTGCAAGAAACTAGCCACGCTAAACATCCCTTTTTTCCATTACAGTCAGTGACCAAAACTCACAAACAGTGTGAAAAACTAAACATCCCTTTTTTCCATTACAGTCAGTGACCGAAACTCACAAACAGTGTGAGAAACTAAACATCCCTTTCCCTGAAGTCAACATTCCCAGTAAAGACCCGAAGAAACCGATGGACTTCCGAAGGACTTGACTTTTGACCTTCTATGTGGTCAAAAGCCAAAACGATCCAACCACGATTCACATCCCTCTGTTTAATTTGGTCAACTGTAGAGGCATGTTAAGATTGTCTAGTTAAACTGAAATATCAACTATGTTCTCATTTATGTGTTTTGCTCTTTCTTCAGATGATATTTAGGCCTGGACGAACAATTATGAGACCCTTCAAGGTCTTTACAGCCCTGAGATGATCGCTGATCACTGAATGGCTGCCTGGGACATGACATTATTGATTCAGCCAATGGGGTGAGTTTGGGGCGTGGCTCCTCACAACTATCCAGTTTATGATAATGAAACTTGAACAGACTTAGAGTAATACATTTTAATCAGCAGTCATAATTGTAATCACATCTGTGTTATGGCTGATTTAATTATTAATGCTTATCTATTTGCTTAATGAACGTCAAGCATAAAGAATATTCAGATTGTCATCACTCTTGGTGTATCACCAGATCATGAATACTTTTCGGCTTCCGGTTCCGGGACGAGAACGCTGTGCGCGTCTGTGCTGCCGCTTCGTACCTGGACTGTTTGTATGTTTCTGCTGCACGTCCCTTCGCCATTCAGTTTTGGCTGTCTGGATTATTCCATTTTTCACCGCTGTTGTTTTGAATTAAACCGGACTGTCACTATCAAATTTTTTGCTGTCTGTGAAGTTTGTGAGTTTGCCGCCGGGCCGCTGCGAGCCCTCTGCCTTGTTGGCGTCTCCACCACGTTCGGCTCTTCTGATGGGTGAGTCACCGCTCTCTCGGTCGGTTGCGCTGTTCGTTTACTGCTTGCTATTTGGGGTGCTGTCTCCCATCTAGTCTGCTGTTTTTTGGTGAAGTGGCGTTTCAGGGTCTGGCTAGCGTAGTTTTCGCCTGTGTCTGGCTCTCACTTGCTCTATAATGCCTCGGGCAAAAGTTTTTCTTTTTTTCTTTCTTCTTTTTTCTTCTCTTTTCTGCCTCATTTTTCACCTCACTTCCGTAATGGATATTGGATATTTACCATCACAGTTAAGGGCCTTGAACTGCCACCCGCGTCTTGACTCTATGACGTATGAACACTGCCGGAGTCTAGGGATTCTCCGGCGCCCACGGTATTTACACCGCTCACGGCGTGTGTTTAGGAGTACCTTTTTTTCCAAGCCCGAAGCCCTTCCGTGCATCTGGACTAACCATAGATCGTCCACGCCCAAACAACTGCCTGCTGACCATACTATTCATCATCGCTCTCTAATTTATCTCACTGGTAACCAGCATCGCACCGCTAATCTGAATTCTGTACATCGTCATTTTGCACTTCTGAACTGTCGGTCAATATCGGACAAAGCCCCTTATCTCAATGAAATTATCACTGACAAAAAGCTTGACATTTTTCTTCTCACTGAAACCTGGCAAGCTCCGGCTGATTTTCTCCAGTTAAATCTTCTTGCACCTGATGGATATAAGTATCTCGCTCGACCTCGACTGCGTGGCAAAGGGGGTGGTCTTGCCGTCATTTATCGGGACAGTCTCCGACTGAAACAACTTGATTTTCACAACACCAATTCGTTTGAATATATGGTATTGAAAGCTGACTGTCTCACAATTATCTTGCTCTACCGTCCTCCTAAAGCCCTCTCCAGCTTTTTTTCTGAACTCAGTGAACTGTTAACCCTTGCCTGTTCATTGTCATTCCCTATTCTCCTGCTTGGTGACTTCAATATTCATGTTGATATAGTTTGCTCCAACACTACTCAGTTACTGTCTGTTTTTGAATGTTTTGATCTGACACAGCATGTTTGCGTTCCTACCCATATTCGTGGTCATACCCTTGATCTAATATGTACATCTCGGGGGGATATTACTTCCATTTCTGCTTCTGACACCGGTATTTCTGACCATAAACTTCTTGACTTTAGTCTCAATCTTCCTATGCATTCTAAATGCCTTAAGACTGTTATTTCATACCGCAATCTGAAAGCTATTGATACTCTATCATTTTGTACTTCCATTGTCTCTTCGAACCTCTCTGATGTCATTGATATTTCTTCTCCGTCTGTGATACTTTCTAATTACCACTCTATAATTTCTGAAATCCTACAGCAGCATGCTCCTATTAAGACCAGAAATGTCCCCGCTACTCACTCTTCTCCTTGGTATACCCCTGAGCTCCGTATTCTTAAGGCTACTGGTAGACGGCTTGAACGTCTTTACAGGAGAACCGGTCTTACTGTTCATTATTTGGCTTTTCTTGATCATCTCAAATCTTATAAATCCGCTCTCACTTCAGCTCGCTCTAATTTTGTCTCTGCCACAATTAATAGATCAAGCAATAGGCCAAAAACGTTATTTAATACAATAAATAAACTTACTAACCCCCCACCTCAGGATGCCCTAGCCTCAACTGACTTTTGCTGCTCCTTCTTGGATTATTTGTTCGAAAAGACTAATGCTGTCCACCAATGTTTCCCTACTGATACAGAGCTCAGCCATCCATCAAATCTTTCCAGTCAGTCTATGTCTTGTTTTTCCCTGACGACCCCAGAATCTGTCTCTAAGCTTATCTTGAAATCCAACTCTTCATCGTGTCACCTTGATCCTGCTCCTACTCCTCTCCTGAAACTTTGTCACTCTGCCATCTCTGCACCTATCTCTCATTTCATCAACGCATCTCTTACCTCCGCTTCACTTCCTCTGCCACTAAAAACTGCTGCAGTTACACCAGTTCTCAAGAAACCCAACCTCGACCCCTCAGTTCTGTCTAACTATCGTCCCATTTCTAATTTACCTTTCATATCTAAATTACTGGAAAGTACTGTTGCTGCCCAACTCCAGTCTTTTCTAGTTGATAATAATCTCTTTGACCCTTTTCAATCTGGTTTTCGCCCCCTCTATAGTACTGAAACTGCACTTGTAAAGGTAGTGAATGATCTACTGCTTTCTAGTGATTCTAGCTCCTTGTCTATATTACTGCTACTTGATCTCAGCTCTGCTTTCGACACTGTCTCCCATGATTTACTTATTTCTCGCCTCTCTGATCTGGGTATTTCTGGTACTGCTCTCTCTTGGTTTTCTTCCTATCTCTCAGATAGACAATTCTACATTTCTGTTAAGGATTTTCGATCGCCCACTGTCCCCCTGAAGCGAGGTGTTCCCCAGGGATCTGTTCTAGGCCCACTATTATTCACAATTTACATAATCCCACTTGGTCTGATTTTACAACGTCATGGTCTAAATTATCACTTTTATGCAGACGACATTCAACTTTATTCTATCTGTACACCTACTCTATCCGCCCAAATTGACAAAATCTCTGCTTGTGTGAAGGACATTAAAGATTGGCTTAACTTAAATTTTCTGAAACTCAATATGGACAAAACTGAGATAATTTTCATTGGAACCCCAGCACTTACCAGCAACATCTCTACCAGTTTCACCTGTGAGATTGCTGGCTCTCACATCAAAACATCTACTTCTGTCAAAAATTTAGGTGTAATCCTCGACTCCACACTTTCCTTTCAGTCTCACATTAAATCTGTCACTAAATCTGCATTCTTCCATTTACGCCGTATTGCCCAACTGCGTCCCTTCATCAGCACCAAAGACGCTGAAATTGTCATCCATGCATTTGTCTCTTCACGCATTGATTTCTGTAATGCCCTTTTCATTGGTCTGCCTGCCAGCTCCATCTCCAGATTACAATATATTCAAAACTCTGCGGCTAGAATACTCACTCATACCAAACGTTCTGCTCATATAACCCCAATCTTGTATGACCTCCATTGGCTCCCAGTTCCATACCGTATAAAATTCAAAATTCTCCTCCTTGTTTTTAAATCCTTAAATGGCCTAGCTCCCTCCTATCTTTGCAATATGCTTGTCCCCTACATCCCTACTCGATCACTACGTTCCTCCGACTCTGGCCTTCTTGCTGTCACTCGGTACCGCCTCTCTTCAATGGGGGGCAGATCATTTAGTGTTATTGCACCCAAACTTTGGAACTCTCTACCACGCTCACTCTGTTCTGGCACTAATATCTCAGAATTTAAATCTTTACTCAAAACTCACTTGTTTTCTGAATGTTACACCTCTGATTTGATAAACTGACTGCTCTGCTTGATCAACCTGTACTCTGCATGTTTTTCTCTTAGGTCTTGTTTGGTATTTCCAGTTTGTTAAATTTTACTTCTTGTATGTTTGTTTACCTAATGTTTCTCTACTTGACTACTGTTTCTTTCAATGTTTTGTCCGTACTATCTCTTCTTTGTTACATTCATTGTAAAGTGTCCTTGAGCTCTGGAAAGGCGCTATATAAATAAAAAATATTATTATTATTATTATTATTATTATGATTATTATTATTATTAGATCTTCAGAAAACAGCTTTTTCCTCATGAAATTCATTGTGACCACCAGAGGTCACACTAACCTGTGTATCATTTAAACATGAAAACAAGAAAACCATTTTAACATAGGTGCATATGATTTCATTTTAACATTATTTATCTATAATACCACTAGCATCCACTAGCATTCCCATTTATCTCAGCCTTATGATTTCAGTGAATACTCAAATTATGTTTCTCTCAGCCTTTTAATGAACTAATACTGCTGTGCTTTTGCACTGCAGACAGTGACTGAAATTGCTGATGTGTGCAAGAAACTAAACATCCCTTTTTTCCATTACAGTCAGTGACCAAAACTCACAAACAGTGTGAAAAACTAAACATCCCTTTTTTCCATTACAGTCAGTGACCGAAACTCACAAACAGTGTGAGAAACTAAACATCCCTTTCCCTGAAGTCAACATTCCCAGTAAAGACCCGAAGAAACCGATGGACTTCCGAAGGACTTGACTTTTGACCTTCTATGTGGTCAAAAGCCAAAACGATCCAACCACGATTCACATCCCTCTGTTTAATTTGGTCAACTGTAGAGGCATGTTAAGATTGTCTAGTTAAACTGAAATATCAACTATGTTCTCATTTATGTGTTTTGCTCTTTCTTCAGATGATATTTAGGCCTGGACGAACAATTATGAGACCCTTCAAGGTCTTTACAGCCCTGCGATGATCGCTGATCACTGAATGGCTGCCTGGGACATGACATTATTGATTCAGCCAATGGGGTGAGTTTGGGGCGTGGCTCCTCACAACTATCCAGTTTATGATAATGAAACTTGAACAGACTTAGAGTAATACATTTTAATCAGCAGTCATAATTGTAATCACATCTGTGTTATGGCTGATTTAATTATTAATGCTTATCTATTTGCTTAATGAATGTCAAGCATAAAGAATATTCAGATTGTCATCACTCTTGTCTTTTTTTCCGAACAGCATCACCAATCTGCTTCTTCAGTTATTCCTTGTTGTTTAAGATGTTTTGTCCAGCCAGTTCCATAAGTTCAGTGATCTTCTCATGGCTGTAAGGAAGTTGAAAGGTCCCATATTTGTGCCTGTAGGTTTCAAGTTCATCTGAAGAAACAGTAACACAGTTACATCAGAAAACAGTTGATATTTCAGTTTTATTCAATAGACAATCCAAACTTGCCTCTGCGACCACATTAAACAGAGGGATGTGAATCACGGTTGGAGCGTTTTTGCCCTTGAACACATAGAAGTCCTTTGGTTTCTTCAGGTCTTCACTGCATGTTGACTTCAGGGAAAGGGATATTTAGTTCTTCACACCGTTTGTGAGTTTCGGTCACTGACTGTAATGGAAAAAGCACAGCAGTATGACTTCATTAAAAGGGCTAGAAAGTTTAATTTGTTATTCTCTAAAAATTGTCAGGTTGAGATGAACAGGAATGCTAACGGATGCTCTCTCCAGGTTCTAAATATTGTTTAAATGAAAGCATATGCACTTATGTTTAATTGGATTCTTGCTTTTTATCTATTTGCAGTATTTGTAATTATCTGTCAATGTTTTTTAAGGTTAGTGCAACCTCTGATGGTCACAAGGAAACAAGCAGCAAGATCATTTAAATAAAAAATCTCCTGTTGTTTTCTACTGAAGAAAGAAATATGGATTTGAAATGACATGACAGGAGTAAATTATGATTTCTATACTGGAGTTTTTATACTAGTTCAGTGACTTGCCCTGCCAAAGCTTTGAATAAATAATAATAAATATAGCTGCAAGCAGCAACAACCAGGGTTTAAGTGCTTTAGGTATTTAAGCAAATAAGAAAAAAGACATTACATATTATTTAGCAAGCCTGTAACCACCTACATCAGTTATTTAAAAAAAAAAAAAAAGTCAAATCCAGGGGATTTACCACATAAATCTTTTATTTTTGGAACATTTATGACTGTTATAGCGCCAACTGTGGTCCAATCTCCCTAATATTTTGCATGCTTGTTTAGAATTACCTGTCGCATGTGTTTAGCGGGTTTTGTGAAGTTTTGAGTTTTCATTTTAGGCTTCATAGGCTTTTTCTAAAGGACCCTGTTATAGCTTCCCAAAGGGTAAATTTCAACATGGTTTTGATAATTATTGATCTAGAGAGTCCAGAGAATTGCACTGCTGTGTTTTTTGTTTTGTTTTGTTTTTTGGACTAAGCAAAAAAAACCTAGGACCTGTTCACAAAAGTAGGTTTTTCACATCTTCTCAATTATTTAAAAAACAGTTTGATTGACAGCAGTGGTTCTAGAGGCAAAGTTGTTCAGAACAAGGAGGTCTGTTATACGATACAAATATCTTGTGTATGTGAGAAAAACCGTGCAATGTACTAGGGATGTCAATATAATATCAAACCTAATTAATCTAATTAATACATGCTTGTGAATTGTGTTTTTTTTTTTTTTTTGGTTTTGCATTAAAATAATATCCTTGTTTTATTTCTCTCGAAATTTGCTGTGTGTGTGCCGCGATTTCACGTGCTGAAATGAGGAAAGGCCTCCATGTTTATATTTGAAAAAGCAACACTTGCAAAGCATCTTCCCTTCTAATGAAATGCAATGATAAGCCTTTCTAAACTTCTTGTCCAACAAAATAGAAAAATATAACTTATTTTTACTTCACAGCATCAGTTGAGTGAAATAACTTCCTTTTGTGATCTGATGTGGATTCTTATAGAATGAAGCAGACAATTTATTCTATACTGTATGTCGATTAGCAATGGCTTACAAAAATACTTAATCATTATGAAAATACCCGAGATGGCTTGAAGAACACAGATAAACCATATATTATTGCAGACGAGTGTTTATTGTCCATACATTTCATCATTCAAAACGTTTAACGTTATATCTTGTTTGTTTGTTTGTTTTTTCGGTTACAGCAAGAGCGATCACTTCTGTGACGCATATGTGGATTTTCTGCACGAGTGCACCCTCTGGCATCCAGTATGAATGAAATCCGTCCAATTTTGCGTAAAAAACTGAAAAATAATACCTCTCTCAAAAGAAATATTAAGCAGACATATAATAATCCACACTTTTTCCAGTGTACAGAGGTTTACAGGAGTATTTTCTTGTTAATTAGATGCAAAAAAAAAAACAAAACAAAAAAAAAAACACACACACACACTAATGTTGCAAGCTATCAGAACCAAACAGAAAACCGTGGTTAAAAACCGAGGTACGTATCGAACTGTGGACTAACTGTATTGTTGTATCCCTACAATGTCCAATCATTTACGCCCTCAAAAAAATGCAATACCGCCCCCCAGTGGCCAATTTCTTTCAAATTTCTCACAGACCTTTGGGGCTGTGAGCCAAACAGGCTATCTGTAGTATTCTGGTTCAAAAAATATATATGTATGAAATATATGTATGAATTAAATACAGATTCATTCTTATTAAAGTTAAAGAAGTTGTTCAGAAATTTATCATTTATGTGTTGTTTACTGCCATTGTGTGAATGATATGTAATCATGTAATCCAGAAGTAACTGTAATCTGATTATGAGCCTTAATAAAATGTAATTTACTCTAATTGTGAGTATTTAATCCAGATGAGTACGTAATCCAGATTACATGCAGTCAGTTACTACCCAGTTGTTCACAGAAAACACAACGACAGTACTGTTTCACTTCTTATTGCGCTTGAATGATTTTAAATAGTTTGAATGCCTTAACTGACAAGATTTAAATGCTTTCTAGTTTCTAAATAACAAGCAGGCCGATGAGTACAATCTCCCCTCAAATCTGGAGCTAAAATGAATGTCACACAAATTTTGCAAACAGTTGTTATTTGGCCTGTGGAGCTGGGCCCGCTGCTTACCCAAAAATCTCATGCTTTAAAATTTGTATAAGTAGACATGGGTGAGTAAATGATGACAGAATTTTGTGAAATGTGAAGTAAACTAAACTTTGAACTTTTATGTTGTCTTATAAATGTGCGCAATACCATGAAAGGACTGCTTTCACTGAAATCCAGGGAAATGATGAGGTCAATGTCTCGTTCTTCTCTCAGCACTAAGAAGTAGGCTGAGTTCAGCAACAGTCCTGCGTTTTCATAGTCTCTCGCCTTACTTTCCAGAAGAGTGGCAGGCACAGATTCATCTGAGGGATCACAGCATGAAATCAGTCTGTTTATTGTATTACTCACATTGAATGTCTAGCTGATAGCAGGTCTGTTCTCACCTGCTATTTTGTGGAGGAAGTTATAATTCCTGCCCCAGATCCGGTAACACATGCATGTCAAAACTCTCTTGGAAAGATCTGAAATACAACTACACAGCGGTTCTTAAATTTAGTATATATTTCTTCATTTCAATACATAAAACATATTGTTTTATGTATTGCTTTTCACCTGACTACATGATTCTTTGGAGCTTAAAAGTACTGTAGCACTGTGTGATTAATCAAATTTTAGTTTCAATTTTGGCTTTCAGTGATTATGAAAACACAATAATCAAGACAAATGTGTGCTGTGTGTTTATTTTACAATTCTTTATGAATGTTTTGAAGCGTCAAAGTTTTGGGTGAACAGACTTTTAACAGAAGGATAAAAATCTCTCAGATTTCATGAAAATGATCTTCATTTGTGCTTGGAAGATGAACAAAAGTCTTATGGGTTTGGAACGACATGAGGGTAATTAAATGAAGACAGAGCATCATTTTTGGGTGAACTGTCTGTTTCTTAGAGTAAAGCACTTCTCGGTTTACACGTTAATCTGGATATAAAATCAAAAAAGAAGTACAATGTAAAAATTAACTGTACAGACAATTCAACCTACTGAAAGTCTCAGAATGAAACCAATTCAAATCCTTGCATATTTGCTTAGTGAGTTCCTTCGCATACAATGTCTGTGAAGATTCATTCACATACCATACATTCCTTCGCATACAATATTGCAGCTTGTTTTTCAGCAAAATTATTTTTTTCCCCTGAAAAAGTCAGGTGACTTTTGCCTCCACCGAACTCTGTGAATAAGGGAAACATGGATTATTGAGTTCTGTAATTCTGGTTTCAGATGTTTTTGCATGTTGCTTTATACATTTATTCCGTTTTTTCTTGTTCTATAGTTTAAATGGTTTAAAGAGCCAAGCAACCTGGAATTTGTTGTTTAACAGTTGTTTGCAACCTTGGAAGTTATGTATGTACCTAGAATGTTTGGGTTTTTGTTTGTTTGTTTGTTTTTTAGGAAAAAAAGCATGAAGGCCCACCCCTACACATAACTTCATAAGCAGATCATACAAATTCATACAAACTAACTTAACTGTAAAATAAACTAAAACTAAAAATGAAATTCTACCAAACTTTAGGAAAAGCTCAACTTTCAGTGTGTCA
>VONZ01003797.1:0-16422 GCA_012976165.1 Labeo catla | reverse complement strand
ATTAAGACACTTCTTGACGTGTTAGAAGTTTTATGCATATCAAATTTAGTTAGAGCCTCAGTCCATAAAACGCTTAGTTTAGTGCTTCCTAGGATCGCCAATGTTGTTTTTAGGCATCTCAGCTGGTGAAACCAAGGCATGCTTGGAAACGCTCTAAAACGTCTTTTCTTAGTCACAAAACGCCAGTTCATGCAGTTACATGAACAAAGCTGACCCACATTAAAAATATTTCACAAGTATGAAAGGAATTTTATTTACAATGCAGAAAGACACTTCTTGATGTGTTAGAACTTTTATGCATATCAAATTTATTTTAGAGCCTCAGTCCATAAAAGGCTTAGTTAGAGCCTTCCAGGAAAGCCAGTAGTGCTTTTAGGCATCTCAGCTCGTGAAACCAAGGCATGCTTGGAAACGCTCTAAAACGTCTTTTTCTCAGTCATAAAACGCCAGTTCATGAAGTTTCATGAATAAAGCTGACCCACATTAAAAATGTTTTACAAGTATGAAAGGAATGTTATTTACAATGCATTAAGACACTTCTTGATGTGTTAGAAGTTTTATGCATATCATATTTAGTTAGAGCCTCAGTCCATAAAACGTTTAGTTAGTGCTTTCTAGGATCGCCAGTAGTGTTTTTAGGCATCTCAGCTCGTGAAACCAAGGCATGCTTGGAAACGCTCTAAAACGTCTTTTCTCAGTCACAAACGCCAGTTCATACAGTTTCATGAATAAAGCTGACCCACATTAAAAATGTTTTACAAGTATGAAAGGAATGTTATTTACAATGCAGAAAAACACTTCTTTATATATTAGAAGTTTTATGCATATCAAATTTTGTTAGACCCTCAGTCCATAAAACGTTTAGTTAGTGCTTTCTAGGATCGCAAGTAGTGTTTTTAGGCATCTCAGCTCGTGAAACCAAGGCATGCTTAGAAACGCTCTAGACCGTCTTTTCTCAGTCACCAAACGCCTGTTCATGCCGTTTCATTAATAAAGCTGACCCACATTAAAAATGTTCCAAATGCATGAAAGGATTTTTATTTACAGTGCATTAAGACACTTCTTGACGTGTTAGAACTTTTATGCATATCAAATTTAGTTAGAGCCTCAGTCCATAAAACGCTTAGTTTAGTGCTTTCTAGGATCGCCAATATTGTTTTTAGGCATGTCAGCTCGTGAAACCAAGGCATGCTTGGAAACGCTCTAAAACGTCTTTTCTCAGTCACAAAACGCCAGTTCATGCAGTTTCATGAATAAAGTTGACCCATATTAAAAATGTTCCACATGCATGAAAGGAAGGTTATTTACAATGCAGAAAGAAACTTCTTGACGTGTTAGAACTTTTATGCATATCAAATTTAGTTAGAGCCTCAGTCCATAAAACGCTTAGTTTAGTGCTTTCTAGGATCGCCAATATTGTTTTTAGGCATCTCAGCTCGTGAAACCAAGGCATGCTGGGAAACGCTCTAAAACGTCTTTTCTCAGTCACAATACGCCAGTTCATGCAGTTTCATGAATAAAGTTGACCCACATTAAAAATGTTCCACATGCATGAAACGAATTTTATTTACAATGCATTAAGACACTTCTTGATGTGTTAGAACTTTTATGCATATCAAATTTAGTTAGAGCCTCAGTCCATAAAACGCTTAGTTTAGTGCTTTCTAGGATCGCCAATATTGTTTTTAGGCATCTCAGCTCGTGAAACCAAGGCATGCTTGGAAACGCTCTAAAACGTCTTTTGTCAGTCAGAAAACGCCAGTTCATGCAGTTACATGAATAAAGCTGACCCACATTAAAAATGTTCCACATGCATGAAAGGAATTTTATTTACAATGCATTAAGACACTTCTTGACGTGTTAGAAGTTTTATGCATATCAAATTTAGTTAGAGCCTCAGTCCATAAAACGCTTAGTTTAGTGCTTTCTAGGATCGCCAATGTTGTTTTTAGGCATCTCAGCTCGTGAAACCAAGGCATGCTTGGAAACGCTCTAAAACGTATTTTCTTAATCACAAAACACCAGTTCATGCAGTTTCATGAATAAAGCTGACCCACATTAAAAATATTTCACAAGTATGAAAGGAATTTTATTTACAATGCAGAAACACACTTCTTGATGTGTTAGAACTTTTATGCATATCAAATTTATTTTAGAGCCTCAGTCCATAAAAGGCTTAGTTAGAGCCTTCCAGGAAAGCCAGTAGTGCTTTTAGGCATCTCAGCTCGTGAAACCAAGGCATGCTTGGAAACGCTCTAAAACGTCTTTTCTCAGTCACCAAACGCCAGTTCATGCCGTTTCATGAATAAAGCTGACCCACATTAAAAATGTTCCACAGGCATGAAACGAATTTTATTTACAATGCAGAAAAACACTTCTTGATGTGTTAGAGCTTTTATGCATATCAAATTTAGTTAGAGCCTCAGTCCATGAAACGCTTAGTTAGAGCCTTCTAGGAACTCCAGTAGTGATTTTAGGCATCTCAGCTCGTGAAACCAAGGCATGCTTGGAAAACCTCTAAAACGTCTTTTTCAGTCACAAAACGCCAGTTCATACAGTTTCATGAATAAAGCTGACCCACATTAAAAATGTTTTACAAGTATGAAAGGAATGTTATTTACAATGCAGAAAAACACTTCTTGATGTGTTAGAAGTTTTATGCATATCATATTTAGTTAGAGCCTCAGACCATAAAAGGCTTAGTTAGTGCTTTCTAGGATCGCCAATATTGTTTTTAGGCATCTCAGCTCGTGAAACCAAGGCATGCTTGGAAAAGCTCTAAAACCTCTTTTCTCAGTCAGAAAACACCAGTTCATGCAGTTTCATGAATAAAGCTGACCCACATTAAAAATGTTTTACAAGTATGAAAGGAATGTTATTTACAATGCAGAAGAACACTTCTTGATGTGTTAGAAGTTTTATGCATATCAAATTTTGTTAGACCCTCAGTCCATAACGTTTAGTTAGTGCTTCGTGAAGGATCGCTGTAGTGTTTCTAGCATCCAGTCAAACCAAGGCATGCTTAGAAACGTCGACCGTCTTTTCAGTCACCACCTGTTCATGCTGTTTCATGAATAAAGCTGACCTATTATTGTAAAATGTTCCAAATGCATGAAAGGGGATTTCATTTACAGTGCATTTTCAAGACACTTCTTGACGTAAGTTAGAACTTTTATTCATATCAACCGAAGTTAGAGAGCCCTGGGGTCCATAAACGTCATTAAAGTTTCTAGGATCGCTAATATTGCTTTTGTGCATGTCAGGCTCGTGAAACTACAATTTGGAACGCCTAAAACGTCTTTTCTCAGTCACAAAACGCCAGTTCAAGTGCAGTTTCAAGCGAATGCCGAATCCATATTAAAACGTTCCCCGCATATAACAAAGGAAGGTTATTTCTACAATGGCAAGACACTTCTTGAAGTGTTAGAACTTTTATGCATATCAAATTTAGTTAGAGCCTCAGTCCATAAAACGCTTAGTTTAGTGCTTTCTAGGATCGCCAATATTGTTTTTAGGCATGTCAGCTCGTGAAACCAAGGCATGCTTGGAAACGCTCTAAAACGTCTTTTCTCAGTCACACTACGCCAGTTCATGCAGTTTCATGAATAAAGTTGACCCACATTAAAAATGTTCCACATGCATGAAACGAATTTTATTTACAATGCATTAAGAGACTTCTTGATGTGTTAGAAGTTTTATGCATATCATATTTAGTTAGAGCTTCAGTCCATAAAACGCTTAGTTAGAGATTTCTAGGAACGTCAGAAGTGATTTTAGGCATCTCAGCTCGTGAAACCAAGGCATGCTTGGAAACGCTCAAAAACGTCTTTTTTCAGTCACAAAACGCCAGTTCATACAGTTTCATGAATAAAGGTGACCCACATTAAAAATGTTCAACATGCATGAAAGGAATTTTATTTACAATGCATTAAGACACTTCTTGATGTGTTAGAACTTTTATGCATATCAAATTTAGTTAGAGCCTCAGTCCATGAAACGCTTAGTTAGAGCCTTCTAGGAACGCCAGAAGTGATTTTAGGCATCTCAGCTCGTGAAACCAAGGCATGCCTGGAAACGCTCTAAAACGTCTTTTCTCAGTCAGAAAACGCCAGTTCATGCAGTTACATGAATAAAGCTGACAAACATTAAAAATGTTCCACATGCATGAAAGGAATTTGATTTACAATGCATTAAGACACTTCTTGACGTGTTAGAAGTTTTATGCATATCAAATTTAGTTAGAGCCTCAGTCCATAAAACGCTTAGTTTAGTGCTTTCTAGGATCGCCAATGTTGTTTTTAGGCATCTCAGCTCGTGAAACCAAGGCATGCTTGGAAACGCTCTAAAACGTATTTTCTTAGTCACAAAACGCCAGTTCATGCAGTTTCATGAATAAAGCTGACCCACATTAAAAATATTTCACAAGTATGAAAGGAATTTTATTTACAATGCAGAAAGACACTTCTTGATGTGTTAGAACTTTTATGCATATCAAATTTATTTTAGAGCCTCAGTCCATAAAAGGCTTAGTTAGAGCCTTCCAGGAAAGCCAGTAGTGCTTTTAGGCATCTCAGCTCGTGAAACCAAGGCATGCTTGGAAACGCTCTAAAACGTCTTTTCTCAGTCACAAAACGCCAGTTCATGCAGTTTCATGAATAAAGCTGACCCACATTAAAAATGTTTTACAAGTATGAAAGGAATGTTATTTACAATGCAGAAAAACACTTCTTGATGTGTTAGAACTTTTATGCATATCATATTTAGTTAGAGACTCAATCCATGAAACGCTTATTAGAGCCTCTAGGAACGCTTCAGTAGTGATTTTAGGTGATCTCTTAGCTCGTGAAACCAAGGCATAATGGAAACGCTCTAAAACGTCTTCTTTTCAGTCAGGAAAACGCAGGTACATGTAGTTTCATGAATAAAGCTGACCCACATTAAAATAAGTTCCTCAGGTATGAAAGGAATTTTATTTACAATGCAGAAACACACTTCTTGATGTGTTAGAACTTTTATGCATATCAAATTTATTTTAGAGCCTCAGTCCATAAAAGGCTTAGTTAGAGCCTTCCAGGAAAGCCAGTAGTGATTTTAGGCATCTCAGCTCGTGAAACCAAGGCATGCTTGGAAACGCTCTAAAACGTCTTTTCTCAGTCACAAAACGCCAGTTCATGCCGTTTCATGAATAAAGCTGACCCATGTTAAAAATGTTCCACATGCATGAAAGGAATTTTATTTACAATGCAGAAAAACACTTCCTGATGTGTTAGAAGTTTTATGCATATCAAATTTTGTTAGACCCTCAGTCCATAAAACGCTTAGTTTAGTGCTTTCTAGGATCGCCAATATTGTTTTTAGGCATCTCAGCTCGTGAAACCAAGGCATGCTTGGAAACGCTCTAAAACGTCTTTTCTCAGTCACAATACGCCAGTTCATGCAGTTTCATGAATAAAGTTGACCCACATTAAAAATGTTCCACATGCATGAAACGAATTTTATTTACAATGCATTAAGAGACTTCTTGATGTGTTAGAAGTTTTATGCATATCATATTTAGTTAGAGCCTCAGTCCATAAAACGCTTAGTTAGAGATTTCTAGGAACGTCAGAAGTGATTTTAGGCATCTCAGCTCGTGAAACCAAGGCATGCTTGGAAACGCTCTAAAACGTCTTTTCTCAGTCATAAAACGCCAGTTCATGCAGTTTCATGAATAAAGTTGACCCACATTAAAAATGTTCCACATGCATGAAAGGAATTTTATTTTCAATGCATTAAGACACTTCTTGATGTGTTAGAACTTTTATGCATATCAAATTTAGTTAGAGCCTCAGTCCATGAAACGCTTAGTTAGAGCCTTCTAGGAACGCCAGAAGTGATTTTAGGCATCTCAGCTCGTGAAACCAAGGCATGCTTGGAAATGCTCTAAAACGTCTTTTCTCAGTCAGAAAACGCCAGTTCATGCAGTTACACGAATAAAGCTGACCCACATTAAAAATGTTCCACATGCATGAAAGGAATTTTATTTACAATGCATTAAGACACTTCTTGATGTGTTAGAACTTTTATGCATATCAAATTTAGTTAGAGCCTCAGTCCATGAAACGCTTAGTTAGAGCCTTCTAGGAACGCCAGAAGTGATTTTAGGCATCTCAGCTCGTGAAACCAAGGCATGCTTGGAAATGCTCTAAAACGTCTTTTCTCAGTCAGAAAACGCCAGTTCATGCAGTTACACGAATAAAGCTGACCCACATTAAAAATGTTCCACATGCATGAAAGGAATTTTATTTACAATGCATTAAGACACTTCTTGATGTGTTAGAACTTTTATGCATATCAAATGTAGTTAGAGCCTCAGTCCATGAAACGCTTAGTTAGAGCCTTCTAGGAACGCCAGAAGTGATTTTAGGCATCTCAGCTCGTGAAACCAAGGCATGCTTGGAAACGCTCTAAAACGTCTTTTCTCAGTCACAATACGCCAGTTCATGCAGTTTCATGAATAAAGTTGACCCACATTAAAAATGTTCCACATGCATGAAACGAATTTTATTTACAATGCATTAAGAGACTTCTTGATGTGTTAGAACTTTTATGCATATCATATTTAGTTAGACCCTCAGTCCATAAAACGCTTAGTTAGAGATTTCTAGGAACGTCAGTAGTGATTTTAGGCATCTCAGCTCGTGAAACCAAGGCATGCTTGGAAACGCTCTGAAACGTCTTTTCTCAGTCACAAAACGCGTTCATGCAGTTTCATGAATAAAGTTGACCCATATTAAAAATGTTCCACATGCATGAAAGGAAGGTTATTTACAATGCAGAAAGACACTTTCTGATGTGTTAGAAGTTTTATGCATATCAAATTTTGTTAGAGCCTCAGTCCATAAAATGTTTAGTTTAGTGCTTTCTAGGATCGCCAAAACTGTTTTTAGGCATCTCAGCTCGTGAAACCAAGGCATGCTTGGAAACGCTCTAAAACGTCTTTTCTCAGTCAGAAAACGCCAGTTCATGCAGTTACACGAATAAAGCTGACCCACATTAAAAATGTTCCACATGCATGAAAGGAATTTTATTTACAATGCATTAAGACACTTCTTGATGTGTTAGAACTGTTATGCATATCAAATTTAGTTAGAGCCTCAGTCCATAAAACGTTTAGTTAGTGCTTTCTAGGATCGCAAGTAGTGTTTTTAGGCATCTCAGCTCGTGAAACCAAGGCATGCTTGGAAACGCTCTAAAACGTCTTTTCTCAGTCACAAAACGCCAGTTCATACAGTTTCATGAATAAAGCTGACCCACATTAAAAATGTTTTACAAGTATGAAAGGAATGTTATTTACAATGCAGAAAAACACTTCTTTATATGTTAGAAGTTTTATGCATATCAAATTTTGTTAGACCCTCAGTCCATATAACGTTTAGTTAGTGCTTTCTAGGATCGCCAGTAGTGTTTTTAGGCATCTCAGCTCGTGAAACCAAGGCATGCTTGGAAACGCTCTAAAACGTCTTTTCTCAGTCACCAAACGCCTGTTCATGCCGTTCATGAATAAAGCTGACCCACATTAAAAATGTTCCAAATGCATGAAAGGATTTTTATTTACAGTGCATTAAGACACTTCTTGACGTGTTAGAACTTTTAT
This sequence comes from Labeo catla, assembly GCA_012976165.1. Taxonomy (NCBI): domain Eukaryota; kingdom Metazoa; phylum Chordata; class Actinopteri; order Cypriniformes; family Cyprinidae; genus Labeo; species Labeo catla. The sequence continues at coordinate 8,786 of VONZ01003797.1, read as the reverse complement.
GCATATCAAATTTAGTTAGAGCCTCAGACCATAAAACGCTTAGTTTAGTGCTTTCTAGGATCGCCAATATTGTTTTTAGGCATGTCAGCTCGTGAAACCAATGCATGCTTGGAAACGCTCTAAAACGTCTTTTCTCAGTCACAAAACGCCAGTTCATGCAGTTTCATGAATAAAGTTGACCCATATTAAAAATGTTCCACATGCATTAAAGGAAGTTATTTACAATGCAGAAAGACACTTTCTGATGTGTTAGAAGTTTTATGCATATCAAATTTTGTTAGAGCCTCAGTCCATAAAATGTTTAGTTTAGTGCTTTCTAGGATCGCCAAAACTGGTTTTAGGCATCTCAGCTCGTGAAACCAAGGCATGCTTGGAAACGCTCTAAAACGTCTTTTCTCAGTCAGAAAACGCCAGTTCATGCAGTTTCATGAATACAGCTCACCAACATTAAAAATGTTTCACATACATGAAAGGAATGTTATTTACAATGCAGAAAGACAGTTCTTGATGTCTTAGATGTTTTTTTCATATCAAATTTACTTATGGCCTCAGTGCATAAAACGCTAAGTTAGAGCCTTCTAGAAACGCCAATAGAGTTTTTAGGCATCTCAGCTCATGAAACCAAGGCATGTTTGGAAACGCTCTAAAACGTCTTTTCTCAGTCAGAAAACGCCAGTTCATGCAGTTACATGAATAAAGCTGACAAACATTAAAAATGTTCCACATGCATGAAAGGAATTTTATTTACAATGCATTAAGACACTTCTTGACGTGTTAGAACTTTTATGCATATCAAATTTAGTTAGAGCCTCAGTCCATAAAACGCTTAGTTTAGTGCTTTCTAGGATCGCCAATATTGTTTTTAGGCATCTCAGCTCGTGAAACCAAGGCACGCTTGGAAACGCTCTAAAACGTCTTTTCTCAGTCAGAAAACGCCAGTTCATGCAGTTACATGAATAAAGCTGACCCACATTAAAAATGTTCCACATGCATGAAAGGAATTTTATTTACAATGCAGTAAGACACTTCTTGATGTGTTAGAACTTTTATGCATATCATATTTAGTTAGAGCCTCAGACCATAAAAGGCTTAGTTAGTGCTTTCTAGGATCGCCATTATTGTTTTTAGGCATCTCAGCTCGTGAAACCAAGGCATGCTTGGAAACGCTCTAAAACGTCTTTTCTCAGTCACAAAACGCCAGTTCATGCAGTTTCATGAATAAAGCTGACCCACATTAAAAATATTTCACAAGTATGAAAGGAATTTTATTTACAATGCAGAAAGACACTTCTTGATGTGTTAGAACTTTTATGCATATCAAATTTATTTTAGAGCCTCAGTCCATAAAAGGCTTAGTTAGAGCCTTCCAGGAAAGCCAGTAGTGCTTTTAGGCATCTCAGCTCGTGAAACCAAGGCATGCTTGGAAACGCTCTAAAACGTCTTTTCTCAGTCACAAAACGCCAGTTCATGCCGTTTCATGAATAAAGCTGACCCACATTAAAAATGTTCCACAGGCATGAAACGAATTTTATTTACAATGCATTAAGAGACCTCTTGATGTGTTAGAAGTTTTACGCACATCGTATTTAGTTAGAGCCTCAGTCCATAAAACGTTTAGTTAGTGCTTTCTAGGATCGCAAGTAGTGTTTTTAGGCATCTCAGCTCGTGAAACCAAGGCATGCTTGGAAACGCTCTAAAACGTCTTTTCTCAGTCACAAACGCCAGTTCATACAGTTTCATGAATAAAGCTGACCCACATTAAAAATGTTTTACAAGTATGAAAGGAATGTTATTTACAATGCAGAAAAACACTTCTTTATATATTAGAAGTTTTATGCATATCAAATTTTGTTAGACCCTCAGTCCATAAAACGTTTAGTTAGTGCTTTCTAGGATCGCAAGTAGTGTTTTTAGGCATCTCAGCTCGTGAAACCAAGGCATGCTTGGAAACGCTCTAAAACGTCTTTTCTCAGTCACCAAACGCCTGTTCATGCCGTTCATGAATAAAGCTGACCCACATTAAAAATGTTCCAAATGCATGAAAGGATTTTTATTTACAGTGCATTAAGACACTTCTTGACGTGTTAGAACTTTTATGCATATCAAATTTTGTTAGAGCCTCAGTCCATAAAACGCTTAGTTTAGTGCTTTCTAGGATCGCCAATATTGTTTTTAGGCATGTCAGCTCGTGAAACCAAGGCATGCTTGGAAACGCTCTAAAACGTCTTTTCTCAGTCACAAAACGCCAGTTCATGCAGTTTCATGAATAAAGTTGACCCATATTAAAAATGTTCCACATGCATGAAAGGAAGGTTATTTACAATGCAGAAAGAAACTTCTTGACGTGTTAGAACTTTTATGCATATCAAATTTAGTTAGAGCCTCAGTCCATAAAACGCTTAGTTTAGTGCTTTCTAGGATCGCCAATATTGTTTTTAGGCATGTCAGCTCGTGAAACCAAGGCATGCAGGGAAACGCTCTAAAACGTCTTTTCTCAGTCACAATACGCCAGTTCATGCAGTTTCATGAATAAAGTTGACCCACATTAAAAATGTTCCACATGCATGAAACGAATTTTATTTACAATGCATTAAGAGACTTCTTGATGTGTTAGAAGTTTTATGCATATCATATTTAGTTAGAGCTTCAGTCCATAAAACGCTTAGTTAGAGATTTCTAGGAACGTCAGAAGTGATTTTAGGCATCTCAGCTCGTGAAACCAAGGCATGCTTGGAAACGCTCTAAAACGTCTTTTCTCAGTCATAAAACGCCAGTTCATGCAGTTTCATGAATAAAGTTGACCCACATTAAAAATGTTCCACATGCATGAAAGGAATTTTATTTACAATGCATTAAGACACTTCTTCATGTGTTAGAACTTTTATGCATATCAAATTTAGTTAGAGCCTCAGTCCATGAAACGCTTAGTTAGAGTCTTCTAGGAACGCCAGAAGTGATTTTAGGCATCTCAGCTCGTGAAACCAAGGCATGCTTGGAAACGCTCTAAAACGTCTTTTCTCAGTCAGAAAACGCCAGTTCATGCAGTTACACGAATAAAGCTGACCCACATTAAAAATGCTCCACATGCATGAAAGGAAGGTTATTTACAATGCAGAAAGACACTTCTTGATGTGTTAGAACTTTTATGCATATCATATTTAGTTAGAGACTCAATCCATGAAAAGCTTAGTTAGAGCCTTCTAGGAACGCCAGTAGTGATTTTAGGCATCTCAGCTCGTGAAACCAAGGCATCCTTGGAAACGCTCTAAAACGTCTTTTCTCAGTCAGAAAACGCCAGTACATGCAGTTTCATGAATAAAGCTGACCCACATTAAAAATGTTCCACAGGCATGAAACGAATTTTATTTACAATGCATTAAGAGACCTCTTGATGTGTTAGAACTTTTATGCATATCAAATTTAGTTAGAGCCTCAGTCCATAAAACGCTTAGTTTAGTGCTTTCTAGGATCGCCAATATTGTTTATAGGCATCTCAGCTCGTGAAACCAAGGCATGCTTGGAAACGCTCTAAAACGTCTTTTCTCAGTCACAAAACGCCAGTTCATGCAGTTTCATGAATAAAGCTGACCCACATTAAAAATGTTCAACATGCATGAAACGAATTTTATTTACATTGCATTAAGAGACTTCTTGATGTGTTAGAACTTTTATGCATATCATATTTAGTTAGAGCCTCAGTCCATAAAACGCTTAGTTAGAGATTTCTAGGAACGTCAGTAGTGATTTTAGGCATCTCAGCTCGTGAAACCAAGGCAAACTTGGAAAAGCTCTAAAACGTCTTTTCTCAGTCACAAAACGCCAGTTCATGCAGTTTCATGAATAAAGTTGACCCATATTAAAAATGTTCCTCATGCATGAAAGGAAGGTTATTTACAATGCAGAAAGACACTTTCTGATGTGTTAGAAGTTTTATGCATATCAAATTTTGTTAGAGCCTCAGTCCATAAAATGTTTAGTTTAGTGCTTTCTAGGATCGCCAAAACTGGTTTTAGGCATGTCAGCTCGTGAAACCAAGGCATGCTTGGAAACGCTCTAAAACGTCTTTTCTCAGTCAGAAAACGCCAGTTCATGCAGTTACACGAATAAAGCTGACCCACATTAAAAATGATCCACATGCATGAAAGGAATTTTATTTACAATGCATTAAGATACTTCTTGATGTGTTAGAACTTTTATGCATATCAAATTTAGTTAGAGCCTCAGTCCATAAAACGCTTAGTTTAGTGCTTTCTAGGATCGCCAATATTGTTTTTAGGCATGTCAGCTCGTGAAACCAAGGCATGATTGGAAACGCTCTAAAACGACTTTTCTCAGTCACAATACGCCATTTCATGCAGTTTCATGAATAAAGTTGACCCACATTAAAAATGTTCCACATGCATGAAACGAATTTTATTTACAATGCATTAAGAGACTTCTTGATGTGTTAGAAGTTTTATGCATATCATATTTAGTTAGAGCCTCAGACCATAAAACGCTTAGTTTAGTGCTTTCTAGGATCGCCAATATTGTTTTTAGGCATGTCAGCTCGTGAAACCAAGGCATGCTTGGAAACGCTCTAAAACGTCTTTTCTCAGTCACAAAACGCCAGTTCATGCAGTTTCATGAATAAAGTTGACCCATATTAAAAATGTTCCACATGCATGAAAGGAAGGTTATTTACAATGCAGAAAGACACTTCTTGACGTGTTAGAACTTTTATGCATATCAAATTTAGTTAGAGCCTCAGTCCATAAAACGCTTAGTTTAGTGCTTTCTAGGATCGCCAATATTGTTTTTAGGCATCTCAGCTCGTGAAACCAAGGCATGCTTGGAAACGCTCTAAAACGTCTTTTCTCAGTCACAATACGCCATTTCATGCAGTTTCATGAATAAAGTTGACCCACATTAAAAATGTTCCACATGCATGAAAGGAATTTTATTTACAATGCATTAAGACACTTCTTGATGTGTTAGAGATTTTATGTATATCAAATTTAGTTAGAGCCTCAGTCCATGAAACGCTTAGTTAGAGATTTCTAGGAACGTCATTAGTGATTTTAGGCATCTCAGCTCGTGAAACCAAGGCATGCTTGGAAACGCTCTAAAACGTCTTTTCTCAGTCACCAAACGCCACTTCATGCCGTTTCATGAATAAAGCTGACCCACATTATAAAAATTGTTCCACATGCATGAAAGGAAGGTTATTTACAATGCAGAAAGAAACTTCTTGATGTGTTAGAACTTTTATGCATATCATATTTAGTTAGAGACTCAATCCATGAAACGCTTAGTTAGAGCCTTCTAGGAACGCCAGTAGTGATTTTAGGCATCTCAGCTCGTGAAACCAAGGCATCCTTGGAAACGCTCTAAAACGTCTTTTCTCAGTCAGAAAACGCCAGTACATGCAGTTTCATGAATAAAGCTGACCCACATTAAAAATGTTCCACAGGCATGAAACGAATTTTATTTACAATGCATTAAGAGACCTCTTGATGTGTTAGAAGTTTTACGCACATCGTATTTAGTCAGAGCCTCAGTCCATAAAACGTTTAGTTAGTGCTTTCTAGGATCGCAAGTAGTGTTTTTAGGCATCTCAGCTCGTGAAACCAAGGCATGCTTAGAAACGCTCTAGACCGTCTTTTCTCAGTCACCAAACGCCTGTTCATGCCGTTTCATTAATAAAGCTGACCCACATTAAAAATGTTCCAAATGCATGAAAGGATTTTTATTTACAGTGCATTAAGACACTTCTTGACGTGTTAGAACTTTTATGCATATCAAATTTAGTTAGAGCCTCAGACCATAAAACGCTTAATTTAGTGCTTTCCAGGATCGCCAATATTGTTTTTAGGCATGTCAGCTCGTGAAACCAATGCATGCTTGGAAACGCTCTAAAACGTCTTTTCTCAGTCACAAAACGCCAGTTCATGCAGTTTCATGAATAAAGTTGACCCATATTAAAAATGTTCCACATGCATGAAAGGAAGGTTATTTACAATGCAGAAAAACACTTCTTGATGTGTTAGAAGCTTTTATGCATATCAAATTTAGTTAGAGCCTCAGTCCATAAAAGGCTTAGTTTAGTGCTTTCTAGGATCGCCAATATTGTTTTTAGCCATCTCAGCTCGTGAAACCAAGGCATGCTTGGAAACGCTCTAAAGGCAATCTTTTCTGAAGTCCACCAAAACGGCGTTTCGTTTCGCTGGAATAAGGATTAGGCCCCTTATTACAAAAGTAGAACGCATGCATGAAAGGAAGGTTATTTACAATGCAGAAAGACACTTTCTGATGTGTTAGAAGTTTTATGCATATCAAATTTTGTTAGAGCCTCAGTCCATGAAATGTTTAGTTTAGTGCTTTCTAGGATCGCCAAAACTGGTTTTAGGCATCTCAGCTCGTGAAACCAAGGCATGCTTGGAAACGCTCTAAAAAGTCTTTTCTCAGTCAGAAAACGCCAGTTCATGCAGTTACACGAATAAAGCTGACCCACATTAAAAATGTTCCACATGCATGAAAGGAATTTTATGTACAATGCATTAAGACACTTCTTGATGTGTTAGAACTGTTATGCATATCAAATTTAGTTAGAGCCTCAGTCCATGAAACGCTTAGTTAGAGCCTTCTAGGAACGCCAGAAGTGATTTTAGGCATCTCAGCTCGTGAAACCAAGGCATGCCTGGAAACGCTCTAAAACGTCTTTTCTCAGTCAGAAAACGCCACTTCATGCAGTTACATGAATAAAGCTGACAAACATTAAAAATGTTCCACATGCATGAAAGGAATTTTATTTACAATGCATTAAGACACTTCTTGACGTGTTAGAACTTTTATGCATATCAAATTTAGTTAGAGCCTCAGTCCATAAAACGCTTAGTTTAGTGCTTTCTAGGATCGCCAATATTGTTTTTAGGCATCTCAGCTCGTGAAACCAAGGCATGCTTGGAAACGCTCTAAAACGTCTTTTGTCAGTCAGAAAACGCCAGTTCATGCAGTTACATGAATAAAGCTGACACACATTAAAAATGTTCCACATGCATGAAAGGAATTTTATTTACAATGCATTAAGACACTTCTTGACGTGTTAGAAGTTTTATGCATATCAAATTTAGTTAGAGCCTCAGTCCATAAAACGCTTAGTTTAGTGCTTTCTAGGATCGCCAATGTTGTTTTTAGGCATCTCAGCTCGTGAAACCAAGGCATGCTTGGAAACGCTCTAAAACGTATTTTCTTAGTCACAAAACGCCAGTTCATGCAGTTTCATGAATAAAGCTGACCCACATTAAAAATATTTCACAAGTATGAAAGGAATTTTATTTACAATGCAGAAAGACACTTCTTGATGTGTTAGAACTTTTATGCATATCATATTTAGTTAGAGCCTCAGACCATAAAAGGCTTAGTTAGTGCTTTCTAGGATCGCCAATATTGTTTTTAGGCATCTCAGCTCGTGAAACCAAGGCATGCTTGGAAAAGCTCTAAAACCTCTTTTCTCAGTCAGAAAACACCAGTTCATGCAGTTTCATGAATAAAGCTGACCCACATTAAAAATGTTCCACAGGCATGAAACGAATTTTATTTACAATGCATTAAGAGACCTCTTGATGTGTTAGAAGTTTTACGCACATCGTATTTAGTCAGAGCCTCAGTCCATAAAACGTTTAGTTAGTGCTTTCTAGGATCGCAAGTAGTGTTTTTAGGCATCTGAGCTCGTGAAACCAAGGCATCCTTGGAAACGCTCTAAAACGTCTTTTCTCAGTCACAAAACGCCAGTTCATACAGTTTCATGAATAAAGCTGACCCACATTAAAAATGTTTTACAAGTATGAAAGGAATGTTATTTACAATGCAGAAAAACACTTCTTTATATGTTAGAAGTTTTATGCATATCAAATTTTGTTAGACCCTCAGTCCATATAACGTTTAGTTAGTGCTTTCTAGGATCGCCAGTAGTGTTTTTAGGCATCTCAGCTCGTGAAACCAAGGCATGCTTAGAAACGCTCTAGACCGTCTTTTCTCAGTCACCAAACGCCTGTTCATGCCGTTTCATGAATAAAGCTGACCCACATTAAAAATGTTCCAAATGCATGAAAGGATTTTTATCTACAGTGCATTAAGACACTTCTTGACGTGTTAGAACTTTTATGCATATCAAATTTAGTTAGAGCCTCAGTCCATAAAACGCTTAGTTTAGTGCTTTCTAGGATCGCCAATTTTGTTTTTAGGCATCTCAGCTCGTGAAACCAAGGCATGCTTGGAAACGCTCTAAAACGTCTTTTCTCAGTCACAAAACGCCAGTTCATACAGTTTCATGAATAAAGCTGACCCACATTAAAAATGTTCCACATGCATGAAAGGAAGGTTATTTACAATACAGAAAGACACTTGTTGATGTGTTAGAACTTTTATGCATATCATATTTAGTTAGAGCCTCAGACCATAAAAGGCTTAGTTAGTGCTTTCTAGGATCGCCAATATGGTTTTTAGGCATCTCAGCTCGTGAAACCAAGGCATGCTTGGAAACGCTCTAAAACGTCTTTTCTCAGTCACAATACGCCATTTCATGCAGTTTCATGAATAAAGTTGACCCACATTGAAAATGTTCCACATTCATGAAACGAATTTTATTTACAATGCATTAAGAGACTTCTTGATGTGTTAGAAGTTTTATGCATATCATATTTAGTTAGAGCTTCAGTCCATAAAACGCTTAGTTAGAGATTTCTAGGAACGTCAGAAGTGATTTTAGGCATCTCAGCTCGTGAAACCAAGGCATGCTTGGAAAC
>VONZ01003796.1:0-16428 GCA_012976165.1 Labeo catla | reverse complement strand
AACTCATCGGAGCTGATCTCGGCCAGACTGGGGGTGGGACTGAAATCATCCTCCGACCCTGACGACACACGTCTCTGGGGCCTCGTTTTCACGGTCACCACTGCTACCACACAGGAGCGAGAGAAACATGAAAGGACGCCCCATGCAAAGAGGGCGACTGTGCAGAGAGCTTATAAGCGCAGCAGCCAAAAACCAGCTGGTTTGATTCTAAAGGTCACAGAGAGGCTAAATGACAAACATTAGAAATGGCTTTCAAGGGTAAAACAACAGAAGCATTATCAGACCCTTTCATTGATGTGTGTACAGCTGCGACTCACCTGGTTTCTGTGGTACCTGTGCAGGTGTGGGGAGGGTTTCTCTCAGGACGAGACCTCGCACCTCGTCCTTCAGCTCAGAGACGGTGACTCTAAAACACACACAGAAAATAAAACACCTGCCTTTAGTCAAGACTATTGTTGATAGTGAAAACCAAAACCAAAAAAAAACATTTTGATTACTTAAAATAAATAGAAGTTAAAAAATAATTTGTGATGCAATAATCTGGGGTCCACATAAGTGGTGCACTGTTGTGTTTCCCAGCAAAACTATGACATTTCAGTTAGTGATGTGCTTCATTTGGCAGCGCTAAAACCAGTGGCGCATATACTTACTTGCTGGCAACGTGCCAAAATAAAAGCGTGCTGATTTTGCCAAAATATGCCAAAATAGCCCTAACCATAATTTTAAGTGTGAAAATGTTGAAAATTCATATTAAAATAAATAAATAAATAAATAAATAAATTTGCTGAAAACCGGCCAAAATAAAAGTGATGCTGATTTTAGGTTTGAAAATGTTGCAAAATTCATATAAATAATAATAATAATAAAAAAAAAGAAATCAATAAATAAATCAAAAATTGCTGAAACCCACCAAAAAATAAAAAAGCTGGCTAATTTTAGGTTTCAAAATGTTGAAAATGTATATAAAACAAACAAATAAATATAAAGTTGCAAAGTTTGAAAATGTTAAAATTCATAGAAATAAATAATAATAAAAAATTAAAACGCTAAAATAAAAGTTTGGATTTTAGAAATGTGAGGTCTGTTAATAAAAAAAACATACCAAGTAGAAAAAAAATATTTGCCAAAACCCACCAAAAATAAAAGTAGCTAATTTTAGGTTTTGAAAATGTTTAAAAAATATATTTAAAAAAAAAGTAATAATAATTAAATAAATAAATAAAAAGAAAATTGCAGAAAAATAAAAGCTGATTTTAGGTTTGAACATTTTGAAAGTTCATATTAAATAAATAAATAAATAGAAAATTGCCAAAATAAAAGCTTGCTAATTTTAGGTTTGAAAATGTTCAAAACTCATATTATAAAGAAAATAATTAATTGAAAAAAATTGCCAATAACCCACCAGAATAAAACCTTGCTGATTTTAGGACTGAAAATGTTGAAAAAAAAAAAAAAGAAAGAAAGAAAGGAAGAAAAACAAATGTAAATATTAGCAATGTATTTTTAAGTGTACCATAAATAATTGGATTTTTTATTTTTAACTTCTTATCTTTAATAATTTAATTATTAAAAATAGAAAATATAACATTAAAATCTCATATTAATAATAAAATAAAACTTCACCATATTTGCCAGAACTATATCAGTACTGTATATCAGTGATATTAAAAATGTTTCTCCAGCTGTTGTTTGGTGCCGCTGTATGGACGCACTCACCTGAGGTCACGCACTTCCTGTTGAGTGTGCTGGTACTGTGACACCATCCGAGCGAGATCAAAACTCTGCGTTCGGTACGAGCCTGTAAAACTCTCTAGCGTCTGCAGAATACAAACATCACGTGAGTGTGAACTGAACAAAAACAGCACACTAAACATGCTATTTACTGAAACCACATAAAACATCTCATTCAGAACATAAATGCTCATGTAAATGACTACTGCATTGTTAGCACCATGACCTGCAAGTGGGTGCAAAAGTTAGTAAATCATAACAGAAGTCATTCACATACACAAGTCATTTTAAATGCATATTAAAGGTAAAGTCCTTTGAGATAAATAATGTAAAGGATAAGAAAATGCAAAGGTTTGGGGGGATTCTGTAATTTCATGCTCACCAAAACTGCATTTATTTGATCAAAAATACAGTAAAATTGTGAAATATTATTACAATTTAATCTATTTGAAATTATTTTACAATGTAATTTATTCTTGTGATGCAAAGCTGAATTTTCAGCATTGTTATCAGCATTCATTGTACATTATAAATGTCTTTACTGCCACTTTTGATCACTTTAATGCATGCTTGTTGAATAACATTATTAATTTCTTTTATCCTGACCCCAAACTCTTGAACAGCAGTGTACATATATGAACGTGTGTGATTTCTTTACTTTAGAGCTGCGTTCATACTGTCTCCTTGTCTCCCTGGCCTCGGACTGGAGCTGGAACGTATCTTCCTCCTGCCGCACTACAAAAACACAAACCGCTTTGCTTTTTTAAACATTCACAAACATGAATATAAATGTAACCAGAGTCTGAACGTCTATCAATGTTGACGGGGTTATGAATGTGAAGCCAACACAAACACAGGCAGTATCTGAGCGTCATGTTTATTTGCGTGATAGCGAGAGCAGCGGATCGGCTCTGCGTGTGTTTATTTTGACACAAAGTGCATTTGCTCTGGCTGAGAGCCCTGACTGTAATAACACAACACTCAAATACTGAAAGAGTTTGATTTATGTGTGTAACACTATAGTGTATATATCTAATAGAGAAGCCAGTTCATTCATCTACGGCTTCAAATAGGAAAAGTAACTAGTATGTGACCTACTGAGTTTGTTTTTGAGAATGTCCACCTCTCTCCTGAGATGCTCCAGTTCTTCTCTGCGCAGTTTAGAGCTGAAACTGTGAACGGACAAACATCATTATAAAGAGTAAATGTCTGATTCTCAACACAGCGCTCAATACAGTGTTGCTAAACTGCTTGTTTTGCATTAGTGGAATATCAGTACACTCAAAGCATATCTTATGTACTTCCTAGTACACATTTTTGTTTTGCTGAGCAATAGGATAAATATTTACTTTGATTTTATAGATGATATTGATATAAAATTAGAAAATTGTGGATATTAGGAATAAATTAAGCCAGTTTTAATTCGGTCAGTTTCTTTTTTTGTCTTACGACTCAACAGTGTTGAAATGCACAATATAAATACTGCATATAAATACATCTCTGAAGAATTATTACCTTTTTTTGGAGGTTTCCTAAGTTTCTAAAATCTCTCTAAAAATATAATTTAATTAAACATTTATAAGTAGATATATTTATGTACAATAAATATAATTTATGTAAATATGATTATATTAATATTCTATATATTAATTAATATATTATATATAATGAATATATATATATATATATATATTATATTAAAATATATATTATATATATATATATATATATATATATATATATATATATTATACACAAATATATATACATACACATAAGTAAGCATTTAAAATTTGACAATGTGAAGAAAAAAGTTTTCCTGTTTCCCAAAAACCCAAACATGACCTTACATAGCTGCTTTGAAACAATCTATATTGTATAAAGTGCTATATAAAGGTGATCTGTAGGAATATGTGTATAAAATACCATCTATGTTTGCTACTGTCCACCATGTTGCCTTTACTGGGTAACACAGTTAACAGGTAACTTAGTTGACATTTTTTAGTGTTTTGGGCCTATACTCAACATGGAAGCCTAGAACTACTGAGCATATGGTACTTTTAGAAATATATTTCATAAACAAAACATAAGTTTTAGTTAAATTGTCTTGTTAAAATGTGCAGCAATAATACTTGTGTAACACTGTTGACAGCCAACTAATACACTCTTGACACAGGTTTGCTTGTTTAACCAATATTAGGGGAAAGAGAAGGAACAAAACTTCTAGTGTTTCATCCTTGCGCTTCTAGAGGAAATATCGTCATACTGTGCAAATTATGCGAGAATTGGAAAAACCATTCCTTTTTGAAGGGGGGTTTTCTAGTGGGTAACTTAGTTGACAATGGTTTTTCAGACACAAATAAAACAAGTTATATCACAATAAACACTTATTATTTTTAAAGAGCACACCCAAACCTAATCTAACTGAAGGCAAAACTATGGAATTAATTTATCTTTGAGGTCATTTTCATGCTTAAATGCAGAGTAGAATGATCAACATTACAAAATCGGACAGCTGAATACCAGGGTTGTATGTGATATGAACATCATTTTTGAACAAAAGATATGGCTTTTGTGATTGGGGAGAAATATAACTCTCTGTGTATTTATACACATTGTGGGCTTTATTGTGGCCTCTATATTGATGAAAATAAATCAAATATATATACACATATATACACATACATACACATATATATATATATATATATATATATATACACACACACACACACACACACAATAATAATAATATATATATATATATATATATATATATATATATATATATATATATATAATGATGCTGAAAATTCAGTTTAACATCACAGGAATAAATTATATTTTAAAGCATATTAAAATAGAAACACATTACTTTAAACTGTAATAATATTTCACAACATTGCTGTTTTTTCTGCATTTTTGACCAAATAAATGCAGCCTTGATTAGCCTAAGAGACTTGTTCAAAAAACATGAAAAATCATACTGATGCCAAACGGCAGTGTATTTTATTTTGATGATGCAAATAAAGCTAAAGCAAACTATAAATAAACTAAGCAACAATTTTAAATGTTGCTTTGGCAAATTAAGTAAGTTAAAGAAAGTTTAAGCTGAAAAAAACAAAATTAGTCACTGGAAATGAATAAAAACTAAACTACACGGATATAAAATTAGGAAACTGGATGGATATTAGGGTGTTTTTAAGCCACTTTTAATTTGGTCATTTCCCTTCTTGTCTTGAGACTGAATAATGTCGATGTGCACAATATTAATATTGCTTATACATGCATCACTAAAAAAATCATTACAGACCTTTCTTCCTGGTTTCCTAGAGTCGTGGCTCGGTTGATCTGACCTCTCAGATTGCTCAGCTCTCGATCCACCTCTCTCTTCCACTGCTCGATCCGTCGGTCCGGTCCAGGACTTAGCGATCTCCGCTCCGCATCCCGCTGTCTCTCCTCCAGTTTATCCTGAAGTCTCTTCTGCGCCTCTGGAGGACAGAGATTGTGGAGTTAATATGACCTCAGAGGTTGTCTACATACTTAGCTATTGAAAATAAGTGCTAAACTACAATAAAATCGCAGTTTACTGAACTACATCGAGACGGATCACCTTGTAATGTTTGTATTTGTCTTTGCTGATCGTTTCGTTCTCTTTCCAGCAATCGAAGACTCTGTGTTAAAGTCTCAATGGCCTGTGATGAAATAACATTTAAAACTGGTTTGTTATTCTAGAATGATCTGTTGATGGATTTAGTTTATTGTAATTAATAGTAATCTCCAAAACAAAATCATAAACAAAGTCATTCTGCCCTGGTTTACACTAAATAATGCTAAATACATTTAAATAAGACCCAGTGTAGGGACCTGTGATTTCAAGGAAGTGGGAAATTTGAATGGAATCACAAAATCCAGTCATAAAACTGGCCCTACCAATGCATTACGTGATCCAAACACATATTAATAGCAAATTAAATCTATCTCGGTTGTTCGCATGTGACTGAATCACCAGAGCTGGACATTAGCATGTGACTTGAGTGGGTGTTAGTCTGACCTGACTCTGTTGCTGTAATTGTGTTTGGATGGCAGTCAGATCTGACCACTGAACCGTAGACGGCTTCAAATCAACACCGGCTGTGACCTCTCTGACCGGAAACACATCTACAAAGAGAAACCAGGGTTTGATAGTGTGTAATAAAATCCCAGGACTTGCAAGGACTTTTCAAGCACGACTTTTTTGATTTTCAAGGATTTCAATCAGAGAACTCACTTATAAAACAATGTCTTATGCTTCAAATTCTAAAAAAGATAAATGAAAATATACTAATATAACAAAATGGCAAAAATAAAGCAAAGCACATGCAAAGTATGCAATGAGTCAACTCAAGAAACCACATAACATTTAAAATGGACCTTTATTCTGGCAGCAACAAGTGTGATACCAATTTAAAATATATATATTACATACACTTTGTTTTGTTTTTATAACTGTACTGCCTTAATGGTTTGATGTTTTCTACTGTTTAAAAAGAAAATCAGAAAAAAAGATTCATCAACACACTCAGAAATCTTGACCTGAAACAAATAATTCGCGCTCCGAAGTCCTAAACTGAATCAAACGATTCGCAAACCCACACCGAAGTCCCGATCTGAAGCAAAGGATTCGTGATTCGCAAACCATTATTTCAGATCGTGACTCGTAGCGCGGATCGCGAATCACTCAATTCGATAAATGATTCATGAACCCGCTCAGAAGTCCCGATCAAAGAGTGCTTTCACATCTGTGGTTCGGTTCATTTGGTCCGGACCAAGGGCAACAAATGATACACTGTAGCATTATGGGTCCTTTTCACACCACACTGATTGCTTTGGTCCAAACCAGTTGAAACGAACCAAAATGCAGTCATGTGACAAGATCCACATCACTCGTTGGCCAGATGTGTCATTGAACGTATTTCCTAAACTGCTTTTCGATTGGTCAGAATTAACGTGCGGGAAAATTCCAATGGAACTCCCGGAAGTAAACAAAGAGAGGAGAAAAAGCCGGCAGACAACACGCCGCTTTTTAGTATGGAGGGACGACTGTGCTGGCTGATTGTATCCCTGTAATTTCTATGAGGCTCCGCACCTTCTCACAACTCTATCTCAGCTTGTCCGCGAGCTGCCATGGGGCTATGTTGCTAAAGCGCTAACTGTCAACAAATACTTGTCCTCATCACATAATACACTGCGCAGCTGATTACGGCAGCTGGATTAGTCCAAAAAGGTGCAGTACTTTTTGCAGTTGAGTCGCTGTTTCGATCATGTTTCTCACCGAACCGCCCATGGTTCGCATTTGAAAGCGTGCACCACTCTTTAAAGCGAGGTGCCGCTGCATCTGCAGACTCGCGCTGCGATTATTGCATTCTCCTGCCAAACGAACGCATTCGGGAAAAGCGAACTCTAATCGCGATTCCAACTGTGAGACAGATGCGCACCCTAAATCAATGATTGATTCAAGATCGAACCGTCGGATTTTCGCGATCATTACCCCAAATGGAAATATTAATCATTCAGATACCGGAATGAATAACGAACCCGTCCGGATCTAAATCAAATGATTCGCGTCATTTATTTGGCAACGTAATGGTTTAACTGATTCTTGAGTTTGAAAAGCTTTCACCTCCTCATACACTTTTAAAATCATCACAGCGATATTGGATCTGGTTTCTGCTGTGCTTCAAATGAATGGATCTTAAGTCACTTAGCTTTGAATCGGGTATGGGTTTAGCTTAAACGCTCACTCCAATTGATTCGCTTCATCTGTTTCTCTTTTCATTTCAGCCATAAGCATTACTGCTTACAAGTTAACAACCACAACAAGCAAAATAATATGTTTAACATTTCAAGCTTCAAATTCAAATCAGTTATCTTTACACAACCCCTGAGAACGCGTCACGGATTAAATAAACCAAAATATTCAATAAATCCATAAAAATCCATTTGTATTCAAGTTTGTTGGCCTACTTTTTAAATTATTAAAAGGATTTCATTTCTTATCACAGGTACTGGCCCATGGTCCCTCCGTTCTTTCGCCTTTGAATTTTTTATGACTTTTCTTGTTTTATCTTCACCTAAAACTATTAAAACCTTACTCGTTAATTGAAACAAGCCAAAATAAAATAAAACATAAGATGAAAACGTACACTAAAATGAACATTAGAACCAAAATAAGTTTAGGGGCTCCATCATAATTATTTAAAAAAAAACTAAAACTGAAATAAAACCAAAACTGAAATGAAAGTAAATTAAACTTCAACAACAAAAGAGCACTTTTACTTATGCTTATTTAAAACATTCATTTAAAAAAACTATAACAGTATATAAACACACTAATCTAGCACTGCTCCCAAACAGAATATGAAGAATTTTTGAATATTTCGACAATAAAACTTTGTGCAGGCCCTTTAATTATTTATTTATTTTTATTTCCTTTTATTTTCAGATTAGGAACAGAAAACAATAACACAGAACATTCCCCATCTGCCAAAATTCATTACTCGCGTTTCATAAACGGGCTTAGTAATCATTTAAAAATGAGTTTCTATAATATACATCATTGGTTTACCTTCTGTTCCTCTGGGAGATCTTCTATGTGTAGTCAAGCGTTCCTTGTAAGACACAATATAAATAACTGAGGTAAATTAAAGCTGCATTCAACAAAAGAAAGTCAGTCATTCAGACTCAGAATAACATGCGTGTGAGTAAACAATGCCTAAATTGTAATTTTAGTGCACTGTCTCTTTAATTAATTTAACAGACATAAAGAGCGCACTCTACCGGCTAGTATCTGCAACATGCTAAACTGACACACGTGCAGAAAATTAAAATTAATCGTATTATTAGTGATGAAATAGTCTCTTACCCTCATTTTTGCGACACTTCCATCAGCCTCGGAGATGATGGAGCTCAACTGTTGATTCCAGTTCATCCCGAGCGACTGATAATCAACTTCTTGATTAAATTATGAGGCTAAAAGCTGCTTGCGGTATGAAGACACATAAAGCCAACGGGAATGATGACAGGTGAGGTTACAGCGACAGGTAAACGGATCGCGTAGCGACACCTGATATAACGTTAATGCAGAGCTGTGTTTTAGCTTTAGTAAACAAACGACTAAAATCAAACGGCGCTTCAAAACACACGCGCGCGAAACACTGAGCGACCGGTAATCTCAGAAAAACCTTAGGAACGCATGTCCTGTCGTAAAAATGGTCTTTAAAGCAGTTGTTATTTGTATAAAATTCTCAATTCATGGGATCAGTGCCCATTTCAGTTTAAATCCAGGAGCCACTGTATTCAACGCCACTTCCGGCACAACAGATGGATTATGGGAAATGTAGTAAATCTAGATTAATGGCCGCTCACTCCTTAGGACCTAGCAACGATTATGGGAGGAAAAGACTCACTCATTAAGATATAACACCATCTACACATTATATTCTACTGCATAAAAATGTTGTATTTAATATTATGTTTATTTACATTTTACTTAATAGGCTACAATTTAATGAGGCACAATTTTACATTTACCTAAACTTCAGACAAATTAGCTTTAGTTTTGGTTGGTTTTAATTTACTGTGGTATTTTTAAGCTTTATTTTTTTAATTCTTCCCTTTAGTCAAATGTGGTACAGGGTTATAAGAGTTAAATAAGAAGAAAACATAAAAACCTTTTACTTGAAATGAACGTTAACAGAAGTAAAATATTAAAAGAACACTTTAAGTACATTAATAAATTACAATAACAATATTATTATATTATTTTAACTTGTTGCCAAAGCAACATCTCATTTTTATTCAGTAAATGGAAATAAAAATTAATAGAAACTATATACATTTTAAAAATAATAAATAAAATGACAAGAAAAATACAACTAAATTACTAAACTAGCCAAATTTAAAATGAAAACAAAATACTATGAAACTAATTCAAAATATATACAAAAAAAAAAAAAAACTGTAACAGTGCCTCAGTTATGCTAAAATAACACTGATGTGATAAATCTTCATGCATTTGGTTGTTATTGTATGCATGTTTCAAATGTCATTTTTATGTAATTTTAAGAGAAAAAAGCAACTGAACAGAACTTTTTAACTTTTGTACAGTTTATTTAAAGTTCAAATGTACACACAGCAAATTACAGTGTGTAGCGAGGCTGGTTTTCACAACAGAGAAAACTAGTGCTTTTTTAAAGTCATTTTACAAAATGTAGAATTAAAATGGAACTGAAATGTAAATCCAGTTTTCACTATTTAAAACATCTGGGCCATTTGACCCATGTTAACCCATTGTCCCATCCGAGCAGCGTTCTCCCAGTGTTCACCGTGCAAAGAAACAGACCCAGCAAAGCAACCATACCGAACGTCCCGCGGTGGCGCTTCTTGGGCTCTAACAGGACAGAACACAATACAGAAACAAATTTCAATAGATATTTCGACCTGTATTCATACTGTCAGCTTAAATGTCTTAAATATACACAGATCAGTCCTGTGGAGGTCCAAAGCGACTCACTTCCAGTGGAGTATCCCTGAGCGTACAGCACCCGACTGAAAATCCAGATCATTCCCAACGCGCTGGCCAGACGCTGAGAAGCACAAACACAACAAACAGTTCACTTGACAGTTTACATGTGTATTTATAGTGCACGTGCAGGTAAGGGTTCATAAAGCTTGAATCTGTACTCACTGGATGCTGAATCCCTCCCACAGATAAATGAAACAGGAATGGCGACAAGAGTTCAATTCTGTTTTATAATAATAATCACAAACAATAAGTGATAAAATAAAAAAAATAAAAAAAACACAACATTCACTTTTATTTAAGCTAATATTTATTGTAAAGGAAACTTTAATATTTAGCAGTAATATAAGATCTGCCATGCACAGACACACAGTTGAGGTCAAAAGTTTACATACACGTTGCAGAATCTGCAAAATGTTAATTATTTTACCAAAATAAGAGGGATCATACAAAATGCATGTTATTTTTTTTTTAGTATGGACCTGAATCAGCTGTGTTTTTTTGTTTAGTGATAGTTGTTCATGAGTCCCTTGTTTGTCCTGAACTGCTTACTGTTTACCTTGTACTTCAGAAAAATCCTTCAGGTCCCACAAATTCTTTAGTTTTTCAGCATTTTTGTGTATTTGAACCCTTTCCAACAATAACTGTATGATTTTGAGATCCATCTTTTCACACTGAGGACAACTGAAGGACTCATATGCAACTATTACAGAAGGTTCAAATGCTCACTGATGCTTCAGAAGGAAACACGATGCATAAAGAGCTGGGGGGTGAAAACTTTTTGAATTTGAAGATCAGGGTAAATTTAACTTATTTTGTCTTCTGGGAAACATGTAAGTATCTTCTGTAGCTTATGAAGGGCAGTACTAAATGAAAAAAATATGATATTTATCCAAAATAAGAAAAATGTACACATCTTTGTTCAAAAGTTTTCACCCCCAGCTCTTCAAGCATTGTGTTTCCTTCTGAAGCATCAGTGAGCGTTTGAACCTTCTGTAATAGTTGCATATGAGTCCCTCAGTTGTCTTCAATTTGAAAAGATGGATCTCAAAATCATGAAGTCATTATTGGAAAGGGTTCAAAACTAAGAATTTGTGTGAACTGAAGGACTTTTCTGAAGTACAAGGGACAGTTTAACTGCTCAGGACAAACAAGCAACTCATGAACAACTATCACTAAACATAAAAACAGCTGTGGATCATTCAGGTAACAACACATGCATTTTGTAAACTTTTGAAATCAACTGTATTTCCTGAGTGATGGATATTAAACATACGTGTTCTGATGCGCTCGTTGGATACAGTTGAAATGGCGACCAGTCTCTGGATCATCACTGTACATTGTTGGATACTAGAAAATAAATGTTCTTCTTAATTCAGGGCAAACTAAATTGCATCCATTAAGCAAATCTTTAGAAAAACGTATCAAAGATGCTGTGAAAGTGTGAACTACTGTCTAATTTTTATTTATCTTTTATTTTTTACATGTAATATTATTACAGTATAACTACAGTTGCTCAGTTCGGTTCAGTACACACTTGAAGAATTTCTACAAATGCGGCTGACAAATGCTGCCTGTATTTTTCAGTAGTCAATTCAGTTGATACTCCCACTAAATTACTGTGCTGTGTGTATACAGAACATCAATTATCAGTGCATGTTCAGTGATTAGTGTATGTTAAGTTACCGGGACATTGTATTTAATCCGAGCCTTCACCACATTATAAGACAGATAAAACATCAGGAGAGATGATGCCGCTCCGGTCAGAGCCACATAGCCGTACTCTTTAGACAAAACCACCATCTTTAAGACTGAGGATAAAACAGAAATATCACAGTATCTGTGTGAAGATGACATACAGATGTGTACAGCACGGAAGGGCTAGAATATTTGAAACATCTCCATTTGATGCTGATTACAGACAGACAAAAATAGCTGGTTTGTGACAGAAATGAGAATGCACTCAGTCAGTCTCCGTCTGTGATAGTGCAGCGAACTCAAAGCGGACTTTAGTTACTATCAAATGCCCAAAATGAATAAAGTTCATAGCTGCGGTAAGGTTAAAGTCAGTTAATTCTAATAGTTGTCAAGAATGCATATTTTTGTAAAAGAAGCACACGTGCAGGAACAGGTAAATTTGCTGTCTGCACCATTCACAAGTGTAAAAGCAAAAGGCATGCATTCAAGCCAGTAATCTTGCTGTTAGTTGCATGGACTTTTTTACAAGATTGTGATGACGTTTCAACGGTCGTCAGCAGCATAAATCCTTGAAAGTTTTACATTTATAACACTTTGTATTACATCACCTTTTCATCAAGTTGCAAAAAACGCGTAAAGCTAATGCGAGGGTGTTTCTAATGCAGCGTCTATGGGAGAAATTTGATCGTTCTCTTCTGACCGTCTATATTAATCTTTTTTTCCTTTGATTAAAAATAGTGAAAACGCTTTCGTGGAGTTCTTTTGCTATTTGAGCAAATGGGAATGCAAAAACATATATATTTGTGGTGCTCTCCCATTCACTGCTCTAGGTTTTTATCCAACTATGACGACTTCCGCTTCTGAGAAACCCGGAAATGTGAGGTCCATTATTTTATTCATTTTTTTTTTTTTTTAAATAATCAAAACAAGTTTAAAAACATTTGCTGATTTGGTTTTGTTACCTGTCCCTGTGCTTCTGTGCTGGTTATCTGGAGGGCGGAGGCCGGAGGACAAAGATCATGTAGTAAATGTGACGCTTATGGGTAAAGGGTCAAACTCCACAAGCCTCATCCTCCTTCAAAAAGCCAAATGCACACTTTGTTTGGAAAGTGGAACCTTGTAAAATATAATTTAAAGTTTAATTTTAAAATAACAATTATAAGAAATATGCATTTCAAAATACTTTATACATTCTGGTCGTGCTGGTTTGTATACATTATGGATGGTAAATACACATCCTGTTTTCTCATTTTCTAATCTTGAATAAAAATTAATTTATTGTTTTTAACCCCACGTCAGCATCGGGGCTATGGCGAAAACAAAGTAGCTACTAAAAACTGCATGATAAAAACAAAACAGACAAAAAAAAAACCACTACGCTAAAATACTTAAATATACTGGTTGTCTGCTTATTTCATAAACACTACAATCTAGTAAGACACTACTAAATTCAAACGTTCTATGAATCAAAAGAGCATGTATCTGTCATTTCAACACATCTTAGAACCCCGCAATTAAGCAGGGCATCAAAAAATTGGTTTATACTCATGGTGTTCCTCTCCACGGAAATCTTTAGTAAAAGGCGAAAGATTTATACGATATGAAGAGAAACATGAGTGTACTAACTTTACAAAAGCAGCAGTACGTACTTGAGTGACAGGAACACATTTCACAAGAACGGTGGGAACCCGACGGACGCCGTCGCCGTCTGTTTAACATTTAACATTGATTGTTTGCTGTGTTGTATGACTGGTTAGTTACAACATTTTGTATAATATAATACAGCAGCCCACCCGGTCTTCTCTTTTTGTAATTTTAAACAAAACAAAAATCACTCAACTATCAATGTTAAGCGGTCACAAATATACATCTGACCAAAAGAGGGCACTAGTATTTCACTAGTGAATATACCCCTTGAAGAAAACGATCTCCAGCCTACTCTTCTAACCTTCGTTAAACGAAAAATCTAATAAATAAATAAAATTAATCTTTGTAAAATGATTTATCAATCTTTAACTGTTACCACATTCAAACTTTAAGTAAACATAAAATAACTCGTGAATAAACCCATACTCACACCCATGCTAAAAACAAACTCTAATATTTTAACTAAATTGAGAAGCCCCGCACTTAAGCAGGGCATCAAAAAATTAAATTATACTCATGGTGTTCTTCTCCACGGAAATCTTTAGTAAAAGGCGAAAGATTTATACGATATGAAAAAAAACATGAGTGTACTAGCTTCTTAACAGCGCTAGTACGTACTTAAGCGTCAGGAACACATTTCACAAAGACGGTTGGAACCTGGCAGACGCAATATGTTCAGCATTTAATTATTTGTTGTATGACTGGATACTTACAACATTTTAAATATTATAATAAAGCAACCCATTCGGTCTTCCCTTCTATGTTTTTAAATGTGATTTTATGTAGGCTATAAAAACTCCACGATGTCTGATTAAAAGACGCAGATATCCTACACAGCCCTACAACTGACCAAAGGGCACTATTTCATTAGCGAATACAAAGGAAAAGCTAATGAGCTTATTTAAGAAAACATTAATGAAACCATCTGTACAAAACATATGCGCAGAAATGAGTAGACCCATACTTTCACAAAGTAAAAAAAAAAAACACTCTACAATAAATAAACGCTACTGTTAAATAAATCTGATATTTTCACTGAATTGGGAAACCCCACAATTAAGCAGGGCGTCAAAAAATTAGTTTATACTCATTGTATTCCTCTCCACGGAAATCTTTAGTAAAAGGCGAAAGATTTATACGATTTGAAAAGAAACATGAGTGTACTATTTTCTTAACAGCGCTAGTACGTACTTGACCGTTAGGAACGCATTTCACAAGAACGGTTGGAACCTGACAGACACATTTGGCATTTGATTATTTTTTGTATAACTGGATAATTTTGTATAAATACATAAACATTTTGTAAAATATAATACAACAATTCATTCGGTCTTCTCTTTCTGGGTTTTTAAATAGGATTTAGTGTTAAAAAAATCCTGATTAAAAAACAGATATGCAACTGACCAAAAGAGTGAACTATTTCATTAGTGAATACAAAGGAAATGTTCTCTTCACAGAAGCTAACACAAACACTAAAACAAAAGTGATGAGCTTATTTGGACAGACATTGATGAAAACATCTGTGCATAACACATATGTGCAGAAACAAGTATACTTTCACAAAATATACATTTAAATTTTCTTACAGGAGTAAATGCTTCCACGAATACAATACACACTTATAAAAGACACAAGTGACCAAAAGAGGGCACTATTTCATTAGTGAATACAAATAAACTCTTCAATGGATCCGATGTATTTACCGGATTGAAAAGCCCTACAATTATTTCTGAGATTTCAGAGATCTCAAGCATTGAAATTATGTGAAAAAACTAATGCACTTTTATAAAGAAAACTTCTTAACAAAAAACCACAACAAAATAAAGCCATTATCGTAAATAAATCTGATATTTTAACAGAAGAAGAAGCCCCACAATTAAGCAGGGCATCAAAAAATTAAATCATACTCATGGTGTTCCACTCCACGGAAATCTTTAGTAAAAGGCGAAAGATTTATACGATATGAAGAGAAACATGAGTGTACTAGTTTGAAGAAAGCAGCAGACACAATACACTATACTCAACTGACCAAAAGAGGGCACTGCCTCATTAGTGAACACAAAAAGAAAATGTTCTTTAAACTGAAAGTAAGGAGCGCGTATTTGGACAGACATTTATAAACATGGTAGAACTGTTAAAAACTATTTACTTCCAAACTTCTGTATAACCGCCAAAAATGTGTTTTTGGTTACTCTTTGAATGTAGACCCCTCTCACTGTAAATTATTAATTTATTGCTATTCCTTGCAAAATTTAATTTTAAATGTAAATTTTCACAGAAAACGCCTTACTTTTTTATTTCCAGAAAAGATTTTGGTGTGTATGTGAACTCTTAAAAAAAAAAAACTCTATTGCATGTAAGACGCTTTCATGGTGTAAATCTTAGTCATATAACATACTATGCTTTGGATTATTGTATGTAACCCTCATAGTTTTTTTCTTTCTTTTTCTTTTTTGCTGTATGTATTCTAAGCAAAAAACATAACATATAGACCATTTCGCTAGATGTAAACAATACTGGTCCAGAAGCACTTCCTGTTTTTTTGTTTTTTATTTTTTTTATTTCACATATACAAATACATCTTAAAGGTGCTAATGTAACATTTTCATCCAGTCAAATGTTATGTTGGTTGTATTTTTTGTGATGTTTGTGTAAAGTAAAAAAAAAAGAAACAGGAAGTGTATCGGGACCAGTATGTTTACATCTGACAAAATGGTCTATACGTGCAGAAACAAGTACACTTTCACAAAACAAACTCTTAAAAAAAAAACAAAAAAAAAAAAACACAA
>VONZ01003795.1:0-16449 GCA_012976165.1 Labeo catla | reverse complement strand
GGGAATGAGCGCCCCCTGCTGGTCAGACAAATAATAACTGGCCCCAGCAGCACGCTAGGTCTTCCCATCAGCAGGTCAGCCACCGAAGTACAGACCAGGCCCTCGTCTCCTTAGCTTTTAAAAAGGAACCAGGCTCTGGCTACTGCATGCAGAAGACATACTAGCTGTCGGTACCTTAATAAAGCTGCTCCAACAGAGGGGGAGCGAATGCTGACAAGCTCAATACCCGCCGTCAAGATGCGCTACCATCCTTAACACTAGGCCAAGTTGATTTTTAAGGTGGGGATTAAGGACAACAGTTTGTCAGGAAGACAGTTTATTTCCTCAGATGAAGAACGTTCCTTTTTACAGGGACCGTTTGATCAAAAGGTCCATTCTTTTTACAGTCTGTAAAAAAAAACTTAAACAGCAGCCTAAGCCTTCTCTAATTGGTCTCCCATCCATAAACAGACCATGCTGGGGCCTGCTTAGCTTTACAGAAGAACCAGACTCTGGATACTAAAGGCAAAGAACAGAATTTGTTTAGAAGCTGCTGATAGACTTGCTCTAATAGAGGGGTAGCGCATCCTGATAGCCTCAATATGGCCGTCAGGATGCACTACCATCTTAAAATGAAGGTCAAGTTGATTACATACATGTCAGGGAATGAGCGCCCCCTGCTGGTCAGACAAATAATAACTGGCCCCAGCAGCACACTAAGTCTTCTCATCAGAAGGTCAGCCACCCAAGTACAGACCAGGCTCTGGTCTCCTTATCTTTTAGAAAGGAACCAGGCTCTGGCTACTGCATGCAGAGGACATACTAGCTGTCGGTACCTTAATAAAGCTGCTCCAACAGAGGGGTAGCGAATGCTGACAAGCTCAATACCCGCCGTCAAGATGCGCTACCATCCTTAACACTAGACCAAGTTGATTTTTAAGGTGGGGATTAAGGACAACAGTTTGTCAGGAAGCCAGTTTATTTCCTCAGCTGAAGAACGTTCCTTTTTACAGGGACCGTTTGATCAAAAGGTCCATTCTTTTTACAGTCTGTAAAAAAAAACATAAACAGCAGCCTAAGCCTTCTCTAATTGGTCTCCCATCCATAAACAGACCATGCTGGGGCCTGCTTAGCTTTATAGAAGAACCAGACTCTGGCCACTACAGGCAAAGAACAGAATTGGCTCAGAAGCTGCTGATAGACCTGCTCTAATAGAGGGGTAGCGCATCCTGATAGCCTTAATATGGCCGTCAGGATGCGCTACCATCTTAAACAGTAGGTCAAGTTGATTACATACATGTCAGGGAATGAGCGCCCCCTGCTGGTCAGACAAATAATAACTGGCCCCAGCAGCACGCTAGGTCTTCCCATCAGAAGGTCAGCCACCGAAGTACAGACCAGGCCCTCGTCTCCTTAGCTTTTAAAAAGGAACCAGGCTCTGGCTACTGCATGCAGAAGACATACTAGCTGTCGGTACCTTAATAAAGCTGCTCCAACAGAGGTGTAGCGAATGCTGACAAGCTCAATACCCGCCGTCAAGATGCGCTACCATCCTTAACACTAGGCCAAGTTGATTTTTAAGGTGGGGATTAAGGACAACAGTTTGTCAGGAAGACAGTTTATTTCCTCAGCTGAAGAACGTGCCTTTTTACAGGGACCGTTTGATCAAATGGTCCATTCTTTTTACAGTCTGTAAAAATCAAAATCACAAACAGCAGCCTAAGCCTTCTCTAATTGGTCTCCCATCTATAAACAGACCATGCTGGGGCCTGCTTAGCTTTATTGAAGAACCAGACTCTGGCTACTAAAGGCAAAGAACATGATTTGGTCAGAAGCTGCTGATAGACTTGCTCTAATAGAGGGGTAGCGCATCCTGATAGCCTCAATATGGCCATCAGGATGCGCTACCATCTTAAACAGTAGGTCAAGTTGATTACATACATGTCAGGGAATGAGCGCCCCCTGCTGGTCTGCCAAATAATAACTGGCCCCAGCAGCACGCTAGGTCTTCTCATCAGAAGGTCAGCCACCCAAGTACAGACCAGGGTCTGGTCTCCTTAGCTTTTAGAAAGGAACCAGGCTCTGGCTACTGCATGCAGAAGACATACTAGCTGTCGGTACCTTAATAAAGCTGCTCCAACAGAGGGGTAGCGAATGCTGACAAGCTCAATACCCGCCATCAAGATGCGCTACCATCCTTAACACTAGGCCAAGTTGATTTTTCAGGTGGGGATTAAGGACAAC
Organism: Labeo catla; assembly: GCA_012976165.1. Classification (NCBI taxonomy): domain Eukaryota; kingdom Metazoa; phylum Chordata; class Actinopteri; order Cypriniformes; family Cyprinidae; genus Labeo; species Labeo catla. Next base: position 14,226 of record VONZ01003795.1, on the reverse strand, counting down.
AGTTTGTCAGGAAGCCAGTTTATTTCCTCAGCTGAAGAATGTTCCTTTTTACAGGGACTGTTTGATCAAAGGGTCCATTCTTTTTACAGTCTGTAAAAAAAAAATAGAAAGAGCAGCCTGAGCATTCTCTAATTGGTCTCCCATCCATAAAGAGACCATGCTGGGGCCTGCTTAGCTTTATTGAAGAACCAGATTCTGGCTACTAAAGGCAAAGAACATGATTTGGTTAGAAGCAGCTGACAGACTTGCTCTAATAGAGGGGTAGCGCATCCTGATAGCCTCAATATGGCCGTCAGCATGCGCTACCATCTTAAACAGAAGGTCAAGTTGATTACATACATGTCAGGGAATGAGCGCCCCCTGCTGGTCTGCCAAATAATAACTGGCCCCAGCAGCACGCTAGGTCTTCTCATCAGAAGGTCAGCCACCCAAGTACAGACCAGGCTCTGGTCTCCTTAGCTTTTAGAAAGGAATCAGGCTCTGGCTACTGCATGCAGAAGACATACTAGCTGTCGGTACCTTAATAAAGCTGCTCCAACAGAGGGGTAGCGAATGCTGACAAGCTCAATACCCGCCGTCAAGATGCGCTACCATCCTTAACACTAGGCCCAGTTGATTTTTAAGGTGGGGATTAAGGACAACAGTTTGTCAGGAAGACAGTTTATTTCCTCAGCTGAAGAACGTTCCTTTTTACAGGGACCGTTTGATCAAAAGGTCCATTCTTTTTACAGTCTGTAAAAAAAAACATAAACAGCAGCCTAAGCCTTCTCTAATTGGCCTCCCATCCATAAACAGACCATGCCGGGGCCTGCTTAGCTTTACAGAAGAACCATATTCTTGCTACTGAAGGCAAAGGACACGATGCAGTTAAAGACTGCTGATAGACTTGCTCTAATAGAGGGGTAGCGCATCCTGATAGCCTCAATATGGCCGTCAGGATGCGCTACCATCTTAAACAGAAGGTCAAGTTGATTACATACATGTCAGGGAATGAGCGCCCCCTGCTGGTCTGACAAATAATAACTGGCCCCAGCAGCACGCTAGGTCTTCTCATTAGAAGGTCAGCCACCCAAGTACAGACCAGGCTCTGGTCTCCTTAGCCTTTAAAAAGGAACCAGGTTTTTGGCTACTCTATGCAGAAGACATACTAGCTGTCGGTACCTTAATAAAGCTGCTCCAACAGAGGGGTAGCGAATGCTGACAAGCTCAATACCCGCCGTCAAGATGCACTACCATCCTTAACACTAGGCCAAGTTGATCATAAAGGTGGGGATTAAGGACAACAGTTTGTCAGGAAGCGAGTTTATTCCCTCAGCTGAAGAACGTTCCTTTTTACAGGGACCGTTTGATCAAATGGTCCATTCTTTTTACAGTCTGTAAAAATCAAAATCACAAACAGCAGCCTAAGCCTTCTCTAATTGGTCTCCCATCTATAAACAGACCATGCTGGGGCCTGCTTAGCTTTATTGAAGAACCAGACTCTGGCTACTAAAGGCAAAGAACATGATTTGGTCAGAAGCTGCTGATAGACTTGCTCTAATAGAGGGGTAGCGCATCCTGATAGCCTCAATATGGCCGTCAGGATGCGCTACCATCTTAAACAGTAGGTCAAGTTGATTACATACATGTCAGTGAATGAGCGCCCCCTGCTGGTCTGCCAAATAATAACTGGCCCCAGCAGCACGCTAGGTCTTCTCATCAGAAGGTGAGCCACCCAAGTACAGACCAGGCTGTGGTCTCCTTAGCTTTTAGAAAGGAACCAGGTTCTGGCTACTGCATGCAGAAGACATACTTGCTGTCGGTACCTTAATAAAGCTGCTCCAACAGAGGGGTAGCGAATGCTGACAAGCTCAGTACCCGCCGTCAAGATGCGCTACCATCCTTAACACTAGGCCAAGCTGATTTTTAAGGTGGGGATTAAGGACAACAGTTTGAAAGGAAGACAGTTTATTTCCTCAGCTGAAGAACGCTACTTTTTACAGGGACTGTTTGATCAAAGGGTCCATTCTTTTTACAGTCTGTAAAAAAAAAATAGAAAGAGCAGCCTGAGCATTCTCTAATTGGTCTCCCATCCATAAAGAGACCATGCTGGGGCCTGCTTAGCTTTATTGAAGAACCAGACTCTGGCTACTAAAGGCAAAGAGCATGATTTAGTTAGGAGCAGCTGATAGACTTGCTCTAATAGAGGGGTAGCGCATCCTGATAGCCTCAATATGGCCGTCAGGATGCGCTACCATCTTAAACAGAAGGTCAAGTTGATTACATACATGTCAGGGAATGAGCGCCCCCTGCTGGTCTGCCAAATAATAACTGGCCCCAGCAGCACGCTAGGTCTTCTCATCAGAAGGTCAGCCACCCAAGTACAGACCAGGCTCTGGTCTCCTTAGCTTTTAAAAAGGAATCAGGCTCTGGCTACTGCATGCAGAAGACATACTAGCTGTCGGTACCTTAATAAAGCTGCTCCAACAGAGGGGTAGCGAATGCTGACAAGCTCAATACCCGCCGTCAAGCTGCGCTACCATCCTTAACACTAGGCCAAGTTGATTTTTAAGGTGGGGATTAAGGACAACAGTTTGTCAGGAAGCCAGTTTATTTCCTCAGCTGAAGAACGTTCCTTTTTACAGGGACCGTTTGATCAAAAGGTCCATTCTTTTTACAGTCTGTAAAAAAAAACATAAACCGCAGCCTAAGCCTTCTCTAATTGGTCTCCCATCCATAAACAGACCATGCTGGGGCCTGCTTAGCTTTACGGAAGAACCAGACTCTGGCTACTAAAGGCAAAGAACATGATTTGATCAGAAGCTGCTGATAGACTTGCTCTAATAGAGGGGTAGCGCATCCTGATAGCCTCAATATGGCCGTCAGGATGCGCTACCATCTTAAACAGTAGGTCAAGTTGATTACATACATGTCAGGGAATGAGCGCCCCCTGCTGGTCTGCCAAATAATAACTGGCCCCAGCAGCACGCTAGGTCTTCTCATCAGAAGGTGAGCCACTCAAGTACAGACCAGGCTCTGGTCTCCTTAGCTTTTAGAAAGGAACCAGGCTCTGGCTACTGCATGCAGAAGACATACTTGCTGTCGGTACCTTAATAAAGCTGCTCCAACAGAGGGGTAGCGCATGCTGACAAGCTCAGTACCCGCCGTCAAGATGCGCTACCATCCTTAACACTAGGCCAAGCTGATTTTTAAGGTGGGGATTAAGGACAACAGTTTGAAAGGAAGACAGTTTATTTCCTCAGCTGAAGAAAGCTCCTTTTTACAGGGACCGTTTGATCAAAGGGTCCATTCTTTTTACAGTCTGTAAAAAAAAATAGAAAGAGCAGCCTGAGCATTCTCTAATTGGTCTCCCATCCATAAAGAGAACATGCTGGGGCCTGCTTAGCTTTATTGAAGAACCAGACTCTGGCTACTAAAGGCAAAGAACATGATTTGTTTAGAAGCAGCTGACAGACTTGCTCTAATAGAGGGGTAGCGCATCCTGATAGCCTCAATATGGCCGTCAGGATGCGCTACCATCTTAAACAGGTCGTCAAGTTGATTACATACATGTCAGGGAATGAGCGCCCCCTGCTGGTCAGACAAATAATAACTGGCCCCAGCAGCACACTAAGTCTTCTCATCAGAAGGTCAGCCACCCAAGTACAGACCAGGCTCTGGTCTCCTTAGCTTTTAGAAAGGAACCATGCTCTGGCTACTGCATGCAGAAGACACACTTGCTGTCGGCACCTTAATAAAGCTGCTCCAACAGAGGTGTAGGGCATACTGACAAGCTCAATACCCGCCGTCAGGATGCGCTACCATCCTTAACACTAGGCCAAGTTGATTATTAAGGTGGGGATTAAGGACAACAGTTTGTCAGGAAGCCAGTTTATTCCCTCAGCTGAAGAACGTTCATTTTTACAGGGACCGTTTGATCAAAAGGTCCATTCTTTTTACAGTCTGTAAAAAAAAACATAAACAGCAGCCTAAGCCTTCTCTAATTGGTCTCCCATCCATAAACAGACCATGCTGGGGCCTGCTTAGCTTTACGGAAGAACCAGACTTTGGCTACTAAAGGCAAAGAACAGAATTTGCTGAGAAGCTGCTGATAGACTTGCTCTAATAGAGGGGTAGCGCATCCTGATAGCCTCAATATGGCCGTCAGGATGCGCTACCATCTTAAACAGTAGGCAAGTTGATTACATACATGTCAGGGAATGAGCGCCCCCTGCTGGTCAGACAAATAATAACTGGCCCCAGCAGCACGCTAGGTCTTCCCATCAGAAGGTCAGCCACCGCAGTACAGACCAGGCCCTCGTCTCCTTAGCTTTTAAAAAGGAACCAGGCTCTGGCTACTGCATGCAGAAGACATACTAGCTGTCGGTACCTTAATAAAGCTGCTCCAACAGAGGGGTAGCGAATGCTGACAAGCTCAATACCCGCCGTCAAGATGCGCTACCATCCTTAACACTAGGCCAAGTTGAGTTTTAAGGTGGGGATTAAGGACAACAGTTTGTCAGGAAGACAGTTTATTTCCTCAGCTGAAGAACGTTCCTTTTTACAGGGACCGTTTGATCAAAAGGTCCATTCTTTTTACAGTCTGTAAAAAAAAACATAAACAGCAGCCTAAGCCTTCTCTAATTGGTCTCCATCCATAAACAGACCATGCTGGGGCCTGCTTAGCTTTACGGAAGAACCAGACTCTGGCTACAAAAGGCAAAGAACATGATTTGTTTAGGCTGATAGACGTTCTATTAGGTAGCGATCCTGATAGCTCCCCACATGGCTGCCAGGGATGCGCTTACCATCTTTAAAAATGAAGGTTGGTTGATTACATACATGTTGGGAAATGAGCCCCTCGCTGTCACCTTCATCATTTACGCACCCATCACCACCCACCAGCGTACGCTAATAACTGGGTCTGTGCAGCACAATTCGTCTTCTTATCAGAAGGTCAGCTTACTCCAAGTACAGGTAATCTCAGGCCTCCTGGTCTCCTTAGCTTTAGAAGCAACCAGGCTCTGGCTACTGCATGCAGAGGGACATAATGAGCTGTCGGTACCTTAATAAAGCTGTTCCAACAGAGGGTAGCTAACGCCGACAAGCCTAATACCTCAGCCACAAGATGCGCCTACCATCCTTAACACTAGGCCAAGCTGATTTTTAAGGTGGGGATTAAAGACAACAGTTTGAAAGGAAGACAGTTTATTTCCTCAGCTGAAGAACGCTCCTTTTTACAGGGACCGTTTGATCAAAAGGTCCATTCTTTTTACAGTCTGTAAAAAAAAACATAAACAGCAGCCTAAGCCTTCTCTAATTGGTCTCCCATCCATAAACAGACCATGCTGGGGCCTGCTTAGCTTTATAGAAGAACCAGACTCTGGCTACTACAGGCAAAGAACAGAATTGGCTCAGAAGCTGCTGATAGACTTGCTCTAATAGAGGGGTAGCGCATCCTGATAGCCTCAATATGGCCGTCAGGATGCGCTACCATCTTAAACAGTAGGTCAAGTTGATTACATACATGTCAGGGAATGAGCGCCCCCTGCTGGTCAGACAAATAATAACTGGCCCCAGCAGCACGCTAGGTCTTCCCATCAGAAGGTCAGCCACCGAAGTACAGCCCAGGCCCTCGTCTCCTTAGCTTTTAAAAAGGAACCAGGCTCTGGCTACTGCATGCAGAAGACATACTAGCTGTCGGTACCTTAATAAAGCTGCTCCAACAGAGGGGTAGCGAATGCTGACAAGCTCAATACCCGCCGTCAAGATGTGCTACCATCCTTAACACTAGGCCAAGTTGATTTTTAAGGTGGGGATTAAGGACAACAGTTTGTCAGGAAGACAGTTTATTTCCTCAGCTGAAGAACGTTCCTTTTTACAGGGACCGTTTGATCAAATGGTCCATTCTTTTTACAGTCTGTAAAAATCAAAATCACAAACAGCAGCCTAAGCCTGCTCTAATTGGTCTCCCATCTATAAACAGACCATGCTGGGGCCTGCTTAGCTTTATTGAAGAACCAGACTCTGGCTACTAAAGGCAAAGAACATGATTTGGTTAGGAGCAGCTGATAGCCTTGCTCTAATAGAGGGGTAGCGCATCCTGATAGCCTCAATATGGCCGTCAGGATGCGCTACCATCTTAAACAGAAGGTCAAGTTGATTACATACATGTCAGGGAATGAGCGCCCCCTGCTGGTCTGCCAAATAATAACTGGCCCCAGCAGCACGCTAGGTCTTCTCATCAGAAGGTCAGCCACCCAAGTACAGACCAGGGTCTGGTCTCCTTAGCTTTTAAAAAGGAATCAGGCTCTGGCTACTGCATGCAGAAGACATACTAGCTGTCGGTACCTTAATAAAGCTGCTCCAACAGAGGGGTAGCGAATGCTGACAAGCTCAATACCCGCCGTCAAGATGCGCTACCATCCTTAACACTAGGCCAAGTTGATTTTGAAGGTGGGGATTAAGGACAACAGTTTGTCAGGAAGACAGTTTATTTCCTCAGCTGAAGAACGTTCCTTTTTACAGGGACCGTTTGATCAAAAGGTCCATTCTTTTTACAGTCTGTAAAAAAAAACTTAAACAGCAGCCTAAGCCTTCTCTAATTGGTCTCCCATCCATAAACAGACCATGCTGGGGCCTGCTTAGCTTTACAGAAGAACCAGACTCTGGATACTAAAGGCAAAGAACAGAATTTGTTTAGAAGCTGCTGATAGACTTGCTCTAATAGAGGGGTAGCGCATCCTGATAGCCTCAATATGGCCGTCAGGATGCGCTACCATCTTAAAATGAAGGTCAAGTTGATTACATACATGTGAGGGAATGAGCGCCCCCTGCTGGTCAGACAAATAATAACTGGCCCCAGCAGCACGCTAAGTCTTCTCATCAGAAGGTCAGCCACCCAAGTACAGACCAGGCTCTGGTCTCCTTAGCTTTTAGAAAGGAACCAGGCTCTGGCTACTGCATGCAGAAGACATACTAGCTGTCGGTACCTTAATAAAGCTGCTCCAACAGAGGGGTAGCGAATGCTGACAAGCTCAATACCCGCCGTCAAGATACGCTACCATCCTTAACACTAGGCCAAGTTGATTTTTAAGGTGGGGATTAAGGACAACAGTTTGTCAGGAAGCCAGTTTATTTCCTCATCTGAAGAACGTTCCTTTTTACAGGGACCGTTTGATCAAAAGGTCCATTCTTTTTACAGTCTGTAAAAAAAAACATAAACAGCAGCCTAAGCCTTCTCTAATTGGTCTCCCATCCATGAACAGACCATGCTGGGGCCTGCTTAGCTTTACGGAAGAACCAGACTCTGGCTACTAAAGGCAAAGAACAGAATTTGCGCAGAAGCTGCTGATAGACTTGCTCTAATAGAGGGGTAGCGTATCCTGATAGCCTCAATATGGCCGTCAGGATGCGCTACCATCTTAAACAGTAGGTCAAGTTGATTACATACATGTCAGGGAATGAGCGCCCCCTGCTGGTCAGAGAAATAATAACTGGCCCCAGCAGCACGCTAGGTCTTCCCATCAGAAGGTCAGCCACCGAAGTACAGACCAGGCCCTCGTCTCCTTAGCTTTTAAAAAGGAACCAGGCTCTGGCTACTGCATGCAGAAGACATACTAGCTGTTGGTACCTTAATAAAGCTGCTCCAACAGAGGGGTAGCGAATGCTGACAAGCTCAATACCCGCCGTCAAGATGCGCTACCATCCTTAACACTAGGCCAAGTTGATTTTTAAGGTGGGGATTAAGGACAACAGTTTGTCAGGAAGACAGTTTATTTCCTCAGCTGAAGAACGTTCATTTTTACAGGGACCGTTTGATCAAATGGTCCATTCTTTTTACAGTCTGTAAAAATCAAAATCACAAACAGCAGCCTAAGCCTTCTCTAATTGGTCTCCCATCTATAAACAGACCATGCTGGGGCCTGCTTAGCTTTATTGAAGAACCAGACTCTGGCTACTAAAGGCAAAGAACATGATTTGGTCAGAAGCTGCTGATAGACTTGCTCTAATAGAGGGGTAGCGCATCCTGATAGCCTCAATATGGCCGTCAGGATGCGCTACCATCTTAAACAGAAGGTCAAGTTGATTACATACATGTCAGGGAATGAGCGCCCCCTACTGGTCTGCCAAATAATAACTGGCCCCAGCAGCACGCTAGGTCTTCTCATCAGAAGGTGAGCCACCCAAGTACAGACCAGGCTCTGGTCTCCTTAGCTTTTAGAAAGGAACCAGGCTCTGGCTACTGCATGCAGAAGACATACTTGCTGTCGGTACCTTAATAAAGCTGCTCCAACAGAGGGGTAGCGAATGCTGACAAGCTCAGTACCCGCCGTCAAGATGCGCTACCATCCTTAACACTAGGCCAAGCTGATTTTTAAGGTGGGGATTAAGGACAACAGTTTGAAAAGAAAACAGTTCATTTCCTCAGCTGAAGAACGCTCCTTTTTACAGGGACCGTTTGATCAAAGGGTCCATTCTTTTTACAGTCTGTAAAAAAAAATAGAAAGAGCAGCCTGAGCATTCTCTAATTGGTCTCCCATCCATAAAGAGACCATGCTGGGGCCTGCTTAGCTTTATTGAAGAACCAGACTCTGGCTACTAAAGGCAAAGAGCATGATTTGGTTATGAGCAGCTGATAGACTTGCTCTAATAGAGGGGTACCGCATCCTGATAGCCTCAATATGGCCGTCAGGATGCGCTACCATCTTAAACAGAAGGTCAAGTTGATTACATACATGTCAGGGAATGAGCGCCCCCTGCTGGTCTGCCAAATAATAACTGGCCCCAGCAGCACGCTAGGTCTTCTCATCAGAAGGTGAGCCACACAAGTACAGACCAGGCTCTGGTCTCCTTAGCTTTTAGAAAGGAACCAGGCTCTGGCTACTGCATGCAGAAGACATACTTGCTGTCGGTACCTTAATAAAGCTGCTCCAACAGAGGGTAGCGCATGCTGACAAGCTCAGTACCCGCCGTCAAGATGCGCTACCATCCTTAACACTAGGCCAAGCTGATTTTTAAGGTGGGGATTAAGGACAACAGTTTGAAAGGAAGACAGTTTATTTCCTCAGCTGAAGAATGCTCCTTTTTACAGGGACCGTTTGATCAAAGGGTCCATTCTTTTTACAGTCTGTAAAAAAAAATAGAAAGAGCAGCCTGAGCATTCTCTAATTGGTCTCCCATCCATAAAGAGAACATGCTGGGGCCTGCTTAGCTTTATTGAAGAACCAGACTCTGGCTACTAAAGGCAAAGAACATGATTTGTTTAGAAGCAGCTGACAGACTTGCTCTAATAGAGGGGTAGCGCATCCTGATAGCCTCAATATGGCCGTCAGGATGCGCTACCATCTTAAACAGAAGGTCAAGTTGATTACGTACATGTCAGGGAATGAGCGCCCCCTGCTGGTCAGACAAATAATAACTGGCCCCAGCAGCACACTAAGTCTTCTCATCAGAAGGTCAGCCACCCAAGTACAGACCAGGCTCTGGTCTCCTTAGCTTTAAGAAAGGAACCAGGCTCTGGCTACTGCATGCAGAGGACATACTAGCTGTCGGTACCTTAATAAAGCTGCTCCAACAGAGGGGTAGCGAATGCTGACAAGCTCAATACTCGCCATCAAGATGCGCTACCATCCTTAACACTAGGCCAAGTTGATTTTTAAGGTGGGGATTAAGGACAACAGTTTGTCAGGAAGACAGTTTATTTCCTCAGCTGAAGAACGTTCCTTTTTACAGGGACCGGTTGATCAAAAGGTCCATTCTTTTTACAGTCTGTAAAAAAAAACATAAACAGCAGCCTAAGCCTTCTCTAATTGGTCTCCCATCCATAAACAGACCATGCTGGGGCCTGCTTAGCTTTACGGAAGAACCAGACTCTGGCTACTAAAGGCAAAGAACATGATTTGATAAGAAGCTGCTGATAGACTTGCTCTAATAGAGGGGTAGCGCATCCTGATAGCCTCAATATGGCCGTCAGGATGCGCTACCATCTTAAACAGTAGGTCAAGTTGATTACATACATGTCAGGGAATGAGCGCCCCCTGCTGGTCTGCCAAATAATAACTGGCCCCAGCAGCACGCTAGGTCTTCTCATCAGAAGGTGAGCCACCCAAGTACAGACCAGGCTCTGGTCTCCTTAGCTTTTAGAAAGGAACCAGGCTCTGGCTACTGCATGCAGAAGACATACTTGCTGTCAGTACCTTAATAAAGCTGCTCCAACAGAGGGGTAGCGCATGCTGACAAGCTCAGTACCCGCCGTCAAGATGCGCTACCATCCTTAACACTAGGCCAAGCTGATTTTTAAGGTGGGGATTAAGGACAACAGTTTGAAAGGAAGACAGTTTATTTCCTCAGCTGAAGAGCGCTCCTTTTTACAGGGACTGTTTGATCAAAGGGTCCATTCCTTTTACAGTCTCTAAATAAAAATAGAAAGAGCAGCCTGAGCATTCTCTAATTGGTCTCCCATCCATAAAGAGACCACGCTGGGGCCTGCTTAGCTTTATTGAAGAACCAGACTCTGGCTACTAAAGGCAAAGAACATGATTTGGTTAGGAGCAACCGATAGACTTGCTCTAATAGAGGGGTAGCGCATCCTGATAGCCTCAATATGGCCGTCAGGATGCGCTACCATCTTAAACAGAAGGTCAAGTTGATTACATACATGTCAGGGAATGAGCGCCCCCTGCTGGTCTGACAAATAATAACTGGCCCCAGCAGCACGCTAGGTCTTCTCATCAGAAGGTCAGCCACCCAAGTACAGACCAGGCTCTGGTCTCCTTAGCTTTTAGAAAGGAACCATGCTCTGGCTACTGCATGCAGAAGACACACTTGCTGTCGGTACCTTAATAAAGCTGCTCCAACAGAGGTGTAGGGCATACTGACAAGCTCAATACCCGCCGTCAGGATGCGCTACCATCCTTAACACTGGGCCAAGTTGATTATTAACGTGGGGATTAAGGACAACAGTTTGTCAGTAAGTAAGTTTATTTCCTGAGCTGAAAGATGCTCCTTTTTACAAGGGCCGTTTGATCAAAATCTCCATTCTTTTTACAGTCTGTAGAAAAAAATACAGAAAGAGCAGCTTAAGCCTTCTCTAATTGGTCTCCCATCCATAAATAGACCATGCTGGGGCCTACTTAGCTTTACTGTGAAATCAGATTCTGGCTCTCACTGGCAAGGGACATGATTTTCAAAGGACACTGATAGACATGCTCTAATAGAGGCGTAGCGCGTCCTGATAGCCTCAATATGGCCGTCAGGATGCGCTACCATCTTAAACAGTAGGTCAAGTTGATTGCATACATGTCAGGGATGAGCGCCCCCTGCTGGTCGGCCAAATAATAACTGGCCCCAGCAGCACGCTAGGTCTTCTCATACTGGTCAGCCACCCAAGTACAGACCAGGCTCTGGTCTTCTTAGCTTTTAGATAGGAACCAGGCTCTGGCTACTGCATGCAGAAGACATACTTGCTGTCGGTACCCTAATAAAGCTGCTCCAACAGAGGAGTAGCGCATACTGACAAGGTCAATACCCGCCGTCAGGATGAGCTACCATGCTTAACACTAGGCCAAGTTGATTATTAAGGTGGGGATTAAGGACAACAGTTTGTCAGGAAGCCAGTTTATTCCCTCAGCTGAAGAACGTTCATTTTTACAGGGACCGTTTGATCAAAAGGTCCATTCTTTTTACAGTCTGTAAAAAAAAAACATAAACAGCAGCCTAAGCCTTCTCTAATTGGTCTCCCATCCATAAACAGACCATGCTGGGGTCTGCTTAGCTGTACGGAAGAACCAGACTCTGGCTACTAAAGGCAAAGAACATGATTTGGTCAGAAGCTGCTGATAGACTTGCTCTAATAGAGGGGTAGCGCATCCTGATAGCCTCAATATGGCCGTCAGGATGCGCTACCATCTTAAACAGTAGGCCAAGTTGATTACATGCATGTCAGGGAATGAGCGCCCCCTGCTGGTCTGCCAAATAATAACTGGCCCCAGCAGCACGCTAGGTCTTCTCATCAGAAGGTGAGCCACCCAAGTACAGACCAGGCTCTGGTCTCCGCAGCTTTTGGAAAGGAACCAGGCTCTGGCTACTGCATGCAGAAGACATACTTGCTGTCGGTACCTTAATAAAGCTGCTCCAACAGAGGGGTAGCGAATGCTGACAAGCTCAATACCCGCCGTCAAGATGCGCTACCATCCTTAACACTAGGCCAAGTTGATTTTTAAGGTGGGGATTAAGGACAACAGTTTGTCAGGAAGACAGTTGATTTCCTCAGCTGAAGAACGTTCCTTTTTACAGGGACCGTTTGATCAAATGGTCCATTCTTTTTACAGTCTGTGAATGAGAAAGAGCAGCCTGAGCATTTCCTCGGTGGTCTCCATCCACGCCAAAGAACAGCAGGGGCCTGCTTAGCTTTATTGAAGAACCATGAACTCACGGCTACTAAAGGCAAAGAACATATTGATTTGTTTAGAAGCAGCTGACGGACTTGCTCTAATATAGGGGTAGCATCACAGTAGCCTCAATATGGCGATCGGGATCTTGGCTATACATCATCAGAAGGTCAAAGTTGATTACATACATGTCGGGGAATGGCCCAGATTGAATAAATATGGCAGCCCCTTGGCCACACTAGAATCTTCTCATTAAAGAAGTTAAACCACTTTAAAGTACAGACCAGGCTCTGGTCTCCTTAGCTTTTAGAAAGGAACCAGGCTCTGGCTACTGCATGCAGAAGACATACTTGCTGTCGGTACCTTAATAAAGCTGCTCCAACAGAGGGGTAGCGCATGCTGACAAGCTCAGTACCCGCCGTCAAGATGCGCTACCATCCTTAACACTAGGCCAAGTTGATTTTTAAGGTGGGGATTAAGGACAACAGTTTGTCAGGAAGACAGTTTATTTCCTCAGCTGAAGAACGTTCCTTTTTACAGGGACCGTTTGATCAAAAGGTCCATTCTTTTTACAGTCTGTAAAAAAAAAACATAAACAGCAGCCTAAGCCTTCTCTAATTGGTCTCCCATCCATAAACAGACCATGCTGGGGCCTGCTTAGCTTTACGGAAGAACCAGACTCTGGCTACTAAAGGCAAAGAACAGAATTTGCTTAGAAGCGGCTGATAGACTTGCTCTAATAGAGGGGTAGCGCATCCTGATAGCCTCAATATGGCCGTCAGGATGCGCTACCATCTTAAACAGTAGGTCAAGTTGATTACATACATGTCAGGGAATGAGCGCCCCCTGCTGGTCAGACAAATAATAACTGGCCCCAGCAGCACGCTAGGTCTTCCCATCAGAAGGTCAGCCACCGAAGTACAGACCAGGCCCTCGTCTCCTTAGCTTTTAAAAAGGAACCAGGCTCTGGCTACTGCATGCAGAAAACATACTAGCTGTCGGTACCTTAATAAAGCTGCTCCAACAGAGGGGTAGCGAATGCTGACAAGCTCAATACCCGCCGTCAAGATGCGCTACCATCCTTAACACTAGGCCAAGTTGATTTTTAAGGTGGGGATTAAGGACAACAGTTTGTCAGAAAGACAGTTTATTTCCTCAGCTGAAGAATGTTCCTTTTTACAGGGACTGTTTGATCAAAAGGTCCATTCTTTTTACAGTCTGTAAAAAAACACATAAACAGCAGCCTAAGCCTTCTCTAATTGGTCTCCCATCCATAAACAGACCATGCTGGGGCCTGCTTAGCTTTACAGAAGAACCAGACTCTGGCTACTAAAGGCAAAGAACATGATTTGTTCAGAAGCTGCTGATAGACTTGCTCTAATAGAGGGGTAGCGCATCCTGATAGCCTCAATATGGCCGTCAGGATGCGCTACCAGCTTAAACAGTAGGTCAAGTTGATTACATACATGTCAGGGAATGAGCGCCCCCTGCTGGTCTGCCAAATAATAACTGGCCCCAGCAGCACGCTAGGTCTTCTCATCAGAAGGTGAGCCACCCAAGTACAGACCAGGCTCTGGTCTCCTTAGCTTTTAGAAAGGAACCAGGCTGTGGCTACTGCATGCAGAAGACATACTTGCTGTCGGTACCTTAATAAAGCTGCTCCAACAGAGGGGTAGCGAATGCTGACAAGCTCAGTACCCGCCGTCAAGATGCGCTACCATCCTTAACACTAGGCCAAGCTGATTTTTAAGGTGGGGATTAAGGACAACAGTTTGAAAGGAAGACAGTTTATTTCCTCAGCTGAAGAATGCTCCTTTTTACAGGGACTGTTTGATCAAAGGGTCCATTCTTTTTA